>BQNB010147488.1:0-16430 GCA_026074375.1 Tanacetum coccineum
TCTTTTGAATCTTTAAATTTATATCTTAAGTCTTTTGGTTAGAATTGAGCTTTTCATCAATTAATATCTGAACAAGTTTAGTTAATTCATTTATTTTTTTATTCTTATTCAGTGTCTTTGACTTTAGTAGGAACTGAAGGTGTGGTTTCCTTAGATTCACTAACAGTGACAGTTCTTGAAACACTCTTATTAGAAGAATCTATGTTTCAGGCTTTGTATGTTTCATGATACCTAAGCATGGTCTCTCTCTTAGAGAGTGGGGTTGAAAGGTCAATGGCGTTACCTCTGAGTTTGGTAAAGCCCCTAAAGATTTTTTAGGGGAGGTTGTGGAGTAAAGGATTCAGCTTTAGAATCTTTGGATGATTCATGGGTATTTAAAGTTTCAGTGGGTTTAATAGACTCATTGATAGCTTGACTTTCAGGGACTAAAATTCTTCCAGTATTAGAGTTTCGAAGTTTGCTGTTAGGGTTGAGTCTCTCAACCCAGTCTTTGGTTTTTGGAACCATTTCTTGGTCATACCCTTTGGAAGCAGGAACAAAAAGATTTTCATTTTCATTCATTTTAGATGATGACTCAGTGAAAGTGAATAATTCACCACTAGAAATTTATTTTTGTGTGTAGGAATGGATTTTTTCACAGATACATGACTAACTTCTTTGAGCTAGTTAGCCAGTTCTTCATTCGTTCTTATTTCTCTCTTTGAGTTGTTCTGAGGAGCATGATTTAACTTTGTAAGTTTCAGTGTTTTTGAATTGAAAAGTGACAGTATCAGCTTATTGTTCTAGAATTAGAAATTCATCTTTAATTTGTTTTTTAATTCAAAAAACCATTTTTTTTTTATACTTAGTAAAGTAAGTTTAATCTTTGCTCTTCAACATACTTTAGATCAAGTTGTTTTACTTTAGGAAGTTTGCCAATCTGTAGCGTCATCTATAGAGAGTTGAGTATTTACTTTGATGGTGATGTCAATTCATTCCTCATTGCGCGGCATGACCTCTTCCAACAACGAGCTCATATCAGCTGAGCCATCAGTACCTTGGACTCTGAGTTGACTTCTTCTATAGAGACCTCTTCCTTTCTTATTTTCCCCCCAATATAGGTTTCAACGACTAAACCTTTGTTCTCTGGTTGAAAGGTCTTTGGGTTCTGAGAACTCATGGGACTTGCTTCAAGGAGTGCAAGCTTAGCTTTCATCTTCTTATACTCAGCCTTGTAATCTTTCTGAAAATTTTGGATCCTCTAGATATTTGAGTTTGACGAGATGGAATAGTTTTTAGAGTCTAATTTGTTGAAAGCCTTTAGACACTGATGAGAATCAAAACCGTTACCAAGGAACCAATTCTAATTTCAACCAAAACCGTGGAGGAAACTTTAATCAAAACCGTCCAAACACCCAAAATCAAGTTTATCAAGCACCTCTATACCAACCACCAACCAATCAAGTTTTACCTTACTAACCTCCAACAAATTGTGTGTCTAAAACGGAGTTTGAAAATTATTCTAAAGCTAATGATGCGAACATGAATAATTTGCAAATGAAGTTGGATAATTTTCAAAATGATTTTCAAAGAGTTTACAATGAGTCTCAAAAGAAGCAAGATGATTTTCAGAAAATGATGCTCGGTTTCATGCAAAGTTATCATAGCAACCAACCTTCAAGTTCAAGTTCTTTACCTAGCAATACCATTCCAAACCCAAGGAACGAAGCCAAGGCAATTACAACTCGTAGTGGTGTTTCATACGATGGACCTCCGATTCCACCGCCGGTGGTGGAAAAGGAAAGTGAGGTGACAAAGGATACGGAGCTACCGGAGAGGTTAACACTATCATTGGCAAGCTCATTGAGCAGGCTCTTATAGCGGGTGTAGGTCTGTGAGAGACTTGCAGTGGACTTTGCCCTGAAAGTTTGATACTCAAGTTTCAGATCCATAATTCTGTTTTCCTTGGAATCTGAGGGACCTTCAAAGTTGTAAACCAAGTTAGTCCATGTTTCTTTGGCTGAAACACAGCTAATGCATGATTCCATTATGTCATCTGGTGAACTTGACATAATTTTGCTTTTAAAGCGCTGGTCTTGAATGACCACCCTCCTCTCATCTGGAGTCCATTAGGACTGAGGCTTAGCATCACCATCGGCTGTTTTTAGCTGAAATGGACCATCCTTAATACATTTTAAGTAATAGGGTTTCATTCCCGCTAAGTAGCAAAGCATTCGCTTTTTCCACTTATTAAATTTTCTCGGCTCTAGTTTAGGAGCAATAGCAGCATAGCTATCTCCCTTTTTGTCAACTAGCTGGGGTACATCATTTACTGCAGCCATTTAAGGATCCAGGTTTTAAAAACTTAAGTCAATTAGTGTTAAGTAAGTTTTACAAACCTGAGGCTCTGATACCACTTATTGTTCCCACTTAGTTAGTAAACAATAACTACAAAGTTATCATTAACTAACGCATGACTAGCAAGTAAAGAAGACAATTTGTTCTTTGAAAAGATTTGTGTACGTAAATATAGCTAGTAAGTAAAAGACACCAAAATAACTTTTCAACGTTTAACTCTTTTTATTAAGAATTATACCTCATTGCATGCGGAACTACAATGAGGATTGAATGACAATGTGTGTGTGCGTGTGTGATCTCCTCACGAATAACTTTGCATAAACCTAAAGTGTTATGCAAAGTTAACTACTATGCTAACCAACTGAACTTGCTCAAGGACTTAGTAGATTTGGAGGAGTAGATGTATGTTTGTGAAAGTTACGACTTTGAATGCACAAACTTAACATCTAATCCATTACAAGAGTTCTATTTATACTACCTAGGTAGGGTCACACCCACATGGGTAGTAAGCACTAATCCTAATCCTAATACGCTAGTACATTTGTACAGCTTTGTCTCTATTACAATTTCTATTCTAGGTATGGGACAAATGCTCTTTCTAAGTTCAGTCTTAACACTGAACTTATCTTATACCCTCTTCATGATAAGTTGACTTCAAGAGATAAGAGCTTGGACTTATCTGCTTTCAAACTCACCTACTTATTCTTCAGTCTCTTGTCTTCAGGGTCTTCTAGTTGTTGGAAATAGTATGGGGCTCAGTGAGTCTATTGCCACAACTCACTGAATCCATCACCTTCTTCTTTGGCTCAGGCTTCATTCACTGAGTACCGCCTCACTAAATGCTAGAGTTTTTCTTGTAAACTCAGGCTACACATCTTGAAGGTATGTCACTAAGCGACTATTCACTCAGTGACCTTGAATTGTTAAAGTATTTTTACACTTAGGTTATTTTGTATTCAAATCCTAAGTGAGGAATTTGTGGGCAATGACATTTGGCCCAACAATACTCATATCCATTCTTTCTAATAGAGTTATAATAAGCCAAGGACATGATGTTCATGGGTTGGTCAACATCAATATATACGTTAGCCATAAATTTATGTCCAATCATGCAGGGAATTTTAAGGTTTTATGGGTAACCCTTTTTGATCCTAAAGTCATAATTAAGTGAGCATTTAGGCATTTCCTTAATCAACGATTCATAAACCGATTCCTCACTTGTGTCAACTAAATCTAGAGGCTCTTCAACATCTAACCATTCAATTCCCTCGTCATCCCTGTTAGGCCCTAAATTATCAACAGCAGTTGTGTCTTTCAGCTCCAGTTGTGGTGTATCTCTTTGTTCTTCATTGTGTGCAATGGTTTTGGTGCCTTCGTGGTTGCCCTCTCTTTCTCGCTCTTCTTCCTCAGCCTTGTTATCATGGGAGTTGCTTTGTTTCTTGGGATGGATTATGATGGTATTGATTGAACCGTGGGTGTGGGTTGAGCATTACGGGTCTTTTGTTGGGTAAGAACGAGTAGACAAAACTGAAGAGGTAGAGTTAATACTCAGTTTTGGGTTCTTAACTGTGTTGCTAGGTAGTGCTCCCGCTATTCGATCTGTGATGGCTTTCAACACTGTGTTGATTTTGTTGGTCATCTCGCTTTGAAATCGGCTTCAAACTTGGACAATCTGGTGTCTTGAGATGCCGTGAAGTTGGACACCAATCCTTCTAGATTTGATTGACTATTAATGCTTTGAGGATTATCGTAGAAGGAACGGTTTGGGATTGAACCATTGGGTTGGATCCGGTTAGGTGGGTTTGAAAAATTATTTTGGGAATTTTGGGATTGTCTCCACCTGAGATTGGGTGACTTTTCCATGACGGATTGTTGGTATCACTAAGATTGTTTTGCTCAGATTTGAAAGTGTACCACTTACCTCTCGCTTCGTCGTTACGCGAGGATGCATATTCAACAAAGGCTTGTTCAGGATTTTCCATGTAGTACTGAGTGTCATGGGGACCACTGCAGATCTCACATGAAGAAGTGATTATGTTCACTTGAGTAGGTTGAATCGGAGCAAGATGAGCTTCCATCAAGCGTTGGACTTGATTCTTGAGCTCGATGAGGTGGCGGTTGGATGTACTCAGGACATCTTGAAGGAAAGAGATTGCCTTGACCAGCTTAGCGAAATCCCTTGGGTCGTTCCAACTTTTGTTGTCATAGAGGGTGAGGACCTCTAATAATGCTTAAGATTCTTTAGCATTTCTGTCATGCTTACTACTGCTATAGAATATCTTAACACATATAGTATGGAATTAGTTTAGAGTTTTAGAGTGAGAAAGACGTGGTTGGATGAACACTTAGAGAAAGAAACAAAGAAGAGAAATATTAGATTAAGTGTGTGTGAGAAATGAACAACCAACACCCTCTCCATGTGTGGAGAGTGTATTTATACATCAAGCTTGTAACCGGCCATAGGCTTAAGTTATGGGCTTTCCATGTGTCTTTGGCCCGGTTAGCTTATTAACATTACATATGATTAATCTACGAGCTACGACTATCTATATTGGAAGTGAGCGATACTTTTCGTATTCCTAACAATCTCCCCCTAAGGGAGGTCACTCCAATTTACAAAAACTTAAACCTAGCATACTATGCTTTGACTTTAGTCTTGGGTGCGTAGTCTTTAACTTCAATCTTTAACTTGTGAATTGATGTAGTGATCATTGACTTTAGGCTTTGACTTGTATCTTTGACTTGATATGAATGTGATTTAGGACTTCTTTGAGATCATTAACCAAGCATAATCTCTTATCATCATATTGTGATCTTTTTCCTTCTTGTGATCTTGTAACTTCTAAACCAACATGCTCATACTGTTCTTGATGTTGAAAGCGTGTGTAACCATCTTTGTTGATATTCTTTAACTTTAACACTTTGTACGGAATCATCATAATACTTTGTTGCTTCAAGAAAGACGTACAGTATCAGAGTAGTGGAAGTCCTGAAACATGTACTTGAGCTTTCATGATATCTTTATATATGTTGGTCGAGTATGAGCATGTGTGTTGGGATTAAAAGACTTCTTAGTGCTGTTGAAGTTACTACTGCTGGTTATGATTTCTACTGCTAGTGAAGACTGAAGAAAATATTCTAAGTGATTAATACTACTAGTGAAAAAGTTAAGACTGCTAGTGGAAGTTACTGCTGCTCAAGAAGTTCAAGGAAAATGTACTAAGTGGTTACTACTGCTGATGTAAAGTTACTGCTGTTAGTATAAAGTTAATGCTGCTGAGAAAGTTAATGCTGCTGATTATAAGTTAGTACTGTTAGATCAAGTTTGTACTGCTTATGTGATATGAATGAGATATTTTTGTAAAAGATATGTATAAGTTATTTGATTAGAAGATCATGATAACTTAGGAATATATTGTAAACCATTAGGATTCATTGGTGTATAAAAAGAGGTCCTAGGGTATAGAGTTATGTATCATAATCAAATCAAAAAATTAGAAGTCGATTAGCTTCAAGGTTTTGTAAACCCTAACACTATTAAGAGTGTTCATATTATATTGAGGCTGAAAGTTTGGTAAACTGTTTGTTATTGATCTTATTCATTACTGTTTCATTGAAATTCTTCTTAGTATCATTGACTAGATTCCGCATAGTCTTTGATATTCACAATCAAAGTTTCTATCATAGTTGTTTTGGATTTATTCAATACAACTTAGCCTTATACAAGCTAAGCAAGATCTATTCTATTGGGATCAACAAGTGGTATCAGAGCTTGTGAGAAGCTTTGAATAAGAAGAAACTTTACTACACACAAGATCTACTTTTTCAAGAAGCAATGGATTCTCAATCTACTCAAACCATCAAGCTACCCATACTCCAACCTGGTGAGTATGATCTCTGGAAGATGAGGATGGAGCAGTACCTACAGTGCATTGATTACACTCTATGGGAGATCATAGAAAATGGTAATGCACCCATAGTAACAAAAACTGTTGACGGTTAGGAGACTGTTATCCCTCCTACAAATGTTGAAGAGAAGGCGCAAAGAAGGGCAGAGTTGAAGGAAAGAACCACTTTGTTGATGGCCTTACCTAATGAGTATCAATTAAAGTTCAACTCATACAAGGATGCTAAGACACTGATGCAGGCTATTGAGAACAGATTTAGAGGTAATACTGCTACAAAGAAAACTCAAAAAATCTTTTGAAGTAGCAATATGAAAAAATTACTACATCCATTACAGAAGTGATTGAGCAAACCTATGAAAGGCTTCAAAAACTAATTAGTTAACTGAAGATGGATGGTGAAGTTATCCATCAAGAAGACATCAATCAGAAGTTCTTGAGAAATTTGTCATAAGAATGGACTATGCATACTATTATGTTGAGGAATAAACCAGAGATTGAGACATTGAGTTTGGATGACCTATTCAACAACCTGAAGGCTTATGAATTAGAGGTAAAGGGGATATCTAGCTCAACCAGAAACTCACACAATGTAGCCTTTCTATCCTCTGCAGCACTAACAGTGCAACTAGAGCAGTTAATACTGCTCATGGTATTAATACTGCTAGCACTCAGGGTGCTGCTGATAGCTTAACAACTGTTGAAAATTTGAGTGATGTTGTGATTTATTCCTTCTTTGCTAGCCAACCAAGTATTCCACAGCTTGACAATGAAGATCTACAACAAATCAATCCTGATGATCTAAAAGAGGTGGACTTGAGGTAGAACATTGCTATGCTGACTATGAGGCAATAAGATGACCTGAAGATTGCTGGAAGGAAGCTGGACATGGCCAACAATGAAAGAAATTAGGTTTTGAACAAGGTCCAAGGTGGAATGTTTCAACTGCCAAAAAGCGAGGACACATTGCAATGGAAGTGCAAGGCAGACCCAGAAATAAGAACAGCAGGAACCAAAGAGCCTACAGAAGACTGTGCCGTTGAGGCAACATACTACAAATGCCGTTAGTATCCTAGTGTGATGTCCAATAGCTATGATTAAGTGACCAAGAATAATAAGTTCCAACCATTTGCTCACATGAGCGTTATTCTTTAACAAGTTCAAGTTCTTCTTCAAACTCTAAGGTATCTAATGACTCAAATTGTTATTCATCTTGTTTAGAATGTGTAAAAGTTCTAAAAGAACAAAATGAATAATTAGTTAAAGACTTAAGAACAACTAGGATAAGTGATGTCTCTTGTAAAACTGGTTTAGAATTTATAGAAGCTAGACTGTTAGTCTTTAAGAAAAATGAGTCTGTGTATGAGGAAGATATAAAACTCTTAAAACGTGAAATCTATTTAAGAGATTTAGATATTGCATAGCTTAAAAAGAAGTTGGAGTTGGCTAAAAAAGAAAAGGATGAGGTTCAACTTACAGTACAAAAATTTGAAAATTCATCAAAAAGCCTAAGTAAACTTCTAGACAATCAGATAATGGATAAGTGTAAAACAAGATTAGGGTATAATGTTGTCCCACCTCCTTATACTGGGAATTTTATGCCACCCAAACCTGATTTAGTTTATTTTATTCTAGATGATTTTGTTAATGTGAATGAGTCTGTTAGTGAGTCTGTAGTTGAAAAGCCTACTGTTGAGTCTAATGATCCTAAGACTGCTAGAAAAGAGAATAGAGCTCCAATTATTGAGGATTGGTTGTCTAAAAGTGAGGAAGAAGATATGCCTAAGATTAAAATAGTTGAGATGTTTAATAAACCTAGTTTTGCTAAGATAAACTTTGTTAAGTCTACTGAGCAAGTAAAATCCCCTAGGAACACATCAGTTGATAAAAATAGTCAAAACCCACCTAGTCTTAGAGGAAACAAGAGAGACTGGAACCAACAGATATCTTAAAAGCCAGGGAATGATTTTGAGATGTTTAACAAAGCTTGTCATGTGTGTAGAAGTTTTGATCATTTGAAGAATAATTGCAATAACTGGTATAATAATGGAAAATTTGCAAAACCAATTTGGACAAATGTTCAAAGGCTAAACAAACAGAATTTCTCTAAATTAACTCACCTCAGTCCAAAAAGGAACATGGTTCCAAGAACAGTCTTAACTGAGTCTGGCCCAATTTCACTTAATCCTGCTAGACCAATTAATACTGTTCAACCAAGAACAGCAGTGAATAATATAGGACCCATGAAAAATGTTATTAATAAAGCATATTCAACTACTAGAAGGCCTTTTAACAAAATAACAGCAGCTAATAACATTAAGTTCACTAAAAAGGTTAATACTATTAAGGGAACAAGGGTTAATACTACCAGGCCAAAAGCAGTTCTTAGTGTTGTTAAGGGAAAGAAGGGAAATGCTGTTAAGGCCTTAGCATGTTGGGTTTGGAGACCAAAGCACAACGTTTTAGACCATTCTTTAGAAACTATGGTGCATAAAATCCCCAATGTCCTTTAAAAATTTGACTATATTTATGGCACAGGCGGATCCAAGTTCATAATGGCTTGGTCCTCCAAAAGAAACTAATTTTCCTACCATTATGTTGCAGGCAAATCCATAGCAAGATTTGAAGGTAAGGCAGATAATATGAACAGTGGATGCTCTAGGTACATGACAGGAAACAGATCCTATCTTAGAGATTATGAAAAAATTGATGAAGGATTTGTTGCCTTTGGAGGTAATTCCAAAGGAGAGAAAATTATTGAGAAAGGTAAAATAAGAACTGGTAAATTGGATTTTGAAGATGTTTATTTTGTAAAGGAACTAAAGTTTAACCTCTTTAGTGTCTCACAAATGTGTGACAAGAAGAATAGTGTTCTTTTTACTGATATTAAATGTGTTGTTCTGTCTCCAGACTTTAAGTTAACTGATGAAAGTCATGTGTTAGCCTTAAAATATGGTGACAAACACGGAATTACATTAGTTTATTTATAGCGTGTCACATAGGGACTAATAATGACTAGTTACGATAGTTATGTGGCACTAGGACTATAAATACCCATGGAGGGGTGAAGTTCACATTTGTAAAAGTGTGTGTGTGTGTTCTCTCTCTAAACACATACACTCTTCCCATCTCTTTTACCTTTCAACTCTAATAATATGGCTACACATTTATTTCACTTTATCCAACCTCCAGATCTGCTTTAATCCCTGATATTACATATCATTTATATTCTATAATTGACATCAGAGCTGCAGGTGTGTGTCGTGTCATTTGTTTGTTGTTACTGTTCATGTTATTGTTCACGTACTGTTCATTATGTACTGTTCATCTCGGTTATCAGGTTGCTTGTTCGCTGGTTTTCAAGTTGTATGTTCATGTTTGTAATCTGTTTTTTTAACAGAATCAGTTTCGTGGTACAAGTGTTCTTCTCCTTCTAAGAATCAATCACGAAATTGATATATGTTGATGATGTTTATGTTTTACATCTGCTGTTTACTTTGTGTGCTTACATGACAAGATTATAGTATAAACAGATCTGGGTTTATGCTTATTTCTTGGTTGCGTTTTGATGGAAAAAAACCAGATCCGGTTTTTAAGAAAAAAGTACAAAAGTACAAAATTTTGCAGGTTGCGTTTTGGTTCTCAAAGATTGCGTTTTGTCTACACAACAACAGACTACGATTTGATCTTGCGTTTTGGTGTTGCGTTTTGCCTACTGAAGACCCTTTTGCAAGCAAGTACAAACATTATGCTGCCCAAAATTTTGTAAAGTTGCGTTTTGTATAATGACAAATTGCGTTTTGCCCTTGTTGCGTTTTGTGATTGGTTGCTGTTTGTCTCGAAAGAAATCTTGTTGTTTGCCCCCAAGACATAAACCAAACCGAGTCAACTCGGTTATTACCGAGTTGACCCGGTCAACTCAAGTGAGTTTGGTCAAGGATAGAAATGAAATGTAAAAGAAAAGGTCAGACTCGATTAATTTAACACCAACAAACTGCAACAAACAACAATTAACAACAATCAACATCAACATACAACCTCAACAACAATCACCAATCTTCTCATTAGTATACTAGCGCTCAACTAACATCTCAATCAACTAGTCTACACACTTAGTCCACTTACAAGTACTCACTTCAAGCATACTCAACACTTCTATACATCAATTCATTCTCGTACAACTTTAGATTAGGCTACACACAACTGCATTCCATTCACACGCGTGCTATCTTCTAACTACAATCTCATCACAATATCTACCAAACCCTCAACATTTCATTTACTCAAAATCTAAACAACAAAATCAACAATATTCAACACAAATAACTACGCAGTTCTACTATCATTCTATCGTGCCACTCATATATGTGATGATCTTAAAGATCAATTTCATGAAAATAGAACTCATCATGGATCTATAAAAAGCAAAGCTTTTTCTTTTCTATCCGAATATAGAGTAAGAATGATAACAATTATGTCATCCTCTTTCTCTGTTTCGTTTAAAGAAAACATAATCAACCAACATAAAACCTACCTGAGACCCTTGGTTATCAAGGATCTTGAAGACATCGTTGTACATCCCTGTTGCACAATTAACTCAAGCAGCAAGAATAACGGGTACTTGGGTTGAGAATCATTTTGAAGATTTACACACATCCTGATCATCTGAGTCTTATCACACAGCTGGTATCAAGAGAACATAACGACCAAAACATGGTGATTATAAAGGGGGTGGGTGGTGGTTTGTAGGAGCAAGATGACACTATCTTTTTTTGATCTTTTTTTTGGAGAGGCAAATTTTGGGACGAGAGATATAATGAGGTGAGAGAACAGATGGGGCGTTTGAATTTTTTGTGATTAAGGTAACATTGTGACACAAATTGAGGGATTTCTATTTTATATCCTAACTCACGAATCAGTATATACTCTCTCTATAATGCTTTAGTACATTGTTAATTCGTTGGGCCGGTTATCACTTGGGATGGACTGGACTATACGATTTAATGGGCCATGTATTAGAATTTAGGAGTGGACCAACAACACAGTAGGAGGTCTTAGCAACTAACAAGCATCTGTATCTGAAATATCTAGGCATGTTATATATAGTATGTACATTAAAATGATTAGCCAAGAATAAAATGCTATTACGACAATTCTAGACTAGACGATGATTATCGATTGGACGACATTCAAACACGAACATTTATTCTATACCTACTCTCTCAGGACATGCGATTCGAATATCAACTTAGCTGCGAGTCATCACATGATACAATAAACACGCTAAAACGATCCTAAAAAGATTCAATAAATGACAAACGGCTAAAGATTCGGATTACGATGACAAGTGATCACGAAGTTGATTTGGTATCCCTTATTTGAGATTGAAGTTAAGTTTCACAAAGGTGTCTACTTATTTCATCATCGAGACTTCCTTCTATTTTTCTACCCCTTTTCTTTAAACCCAATCTATCGATTGATGACTTGCTTGAACGTATACAGCTATGATTAAGACTTGAATTATCTAGTTACCAGCAGTCAGGGGTGGTTGGTTGCAGACCTGGTTAACTATCACTTAAAGGAGTTACATTGTAGTACTCAGTGTCCACATCGCAAGAACTGATGTGGATAGGCACCCAGGAATCAAGACAGCAGGAATAGGGAGCCTACCAGAAGGACTGTGCCAGTTAAGGAAACTACTTCAAATGCCTTAGTGTCTTAATGTGATGGCTTTGGATATGATTGGAGTGACCAAGCAGAAGAAGAACCAACCAATTTTGCTCTTATGGCTTATTCTTTAACAAGTACAAACTCTAAGGTATCTAATGACTCAAATTGTTGTTTATCTTGCTTAGAATGTGTAAAAGATCTAAACGAACAAAATGAACAATTAGTTAAAGACATAAGAACAGCTAGGATAAGTGTTGTCTCTTATAAAACTGGTTTAGAATATGTAGAAGCTAGACTATTAGTCTTTAAGAAAAATAAGTCTGTGTATGAGGAAGATATACAACTCTTAAAACGTGAAATCTATTTAAGAGATTTAGATATTATAGAGCTTAAAAGGAAGTTAGAGTTGGCTACAAAAGAAAAAAGATGAGGTTCAACTAACAGTACAAAAATTTGAAAATTCATCAAAAAGCCTAAGTAAACTTCTAGACAGACAGATAAAAGATGAATGTAAAACAGGATTAGGGTATAATGCTGTCTCACCTCCCTATACTGGGAATTTTATGCCACTAAAACTTAATTTAGTTTATCCTAGTCTAGATGATTTTGTGGAAGTGAATGAGTCTATTAGTGAGTCTATAGTTGAAAAGCCTATCGTTGAGACTAATGAACTTAAGACTGCTAGGAAAGAAAATGGAGCACCAATTATTGAGGATTGGGTATCCGATAGTGATGAAGAAAATATGCCTAAGGTTAAAATAGTTGAGATGTTTAATAAACCTAGTTTTGCTAAGATAAACTTTGTTAAATCTACTAAGCAAGTAAAATCTCTTAGGAAAACATCAGTTGATAAAAATAGGCAAAACACACCTAGTCCTAGAGGAAACAAGAGAAAATAGAACCAACAGATGTCTCAAAAATTAGAGAGTAATTTTGAGATGTTCAACATAGCTTGTCATGTGTGTGGTAGTTTTGATCATTTGAAGAATGATTGCAATAACTGGTATAATAATAGAAGATTTACAAAACTAGTTTGGACCAATGCTAAAAGGGTGAACAAACAGAATCTCTCCAAATTAACTCACCCCAGTCCAAAAAGGAACATGGTTCTAAGAACAGGTTAACTAGGTCTGGCCCAATTTAACTTAATAATGCTAGACCAGTTAATACTGTTCAACCAAGAGCAGCAGTGAATAATGCAGGACCCATGAAAAATGTTATTAATAATGCATATTCAACTGCAAGAAGGACTTTTAACAAAATAACAGTAGCTCATAACAGTAATTTCACTAAAAAAGTTAATACTGTTAAGGAAACAAGGGTTAATACTGCTAGGCCAAAAGCAGTACTTAGTGCTGTTAAGGGAAACAAAGGAAATGTTGTTAAGGCCTCAGCATGTTGGGTTTGGAGACCAAAGCACAAAGTTTTAGACCATGTCTCCAAAAACAATGGTGCATCAATGTCCTTTAAAATATTTGACTATATTGATGCACAAGGCAGATCCAAGTCAGTAATGGCTTGGGTCCCCAAAAGAAACTAATTTTCCTACCATTATGTGCAGGGCAATCCATAGCAAGATTTGAAGGATAAAGGAGTGATTGACAGTGGATGCTCTAGGCACATGACAGGAAACAGATCCTATCTTACAGATTATGAAGAAATTGATGGAGGATTTGTTGCCTTTGGAGGTAATTCCAAAGGAGGGAAAATTACTGGGAAAGGTAAAATAAGAACTGGTAAATTGGATTTTGAAGATGTGTATTTTGTAAAGGAACTAAAGTTTAACCTCTTTAGTGTCTCACAAATGTGTGACAAGAAGAATAGTGTTCTTTTTACTGATACTGAATGTGTTGTTCTGTCTCCAGACTTTAAGTTAACTGATGAAAGTCATGTTTTGCTTAAAGTTCCTAGAAAGGATAACATGTACAGTGTTGATTTAAAGAATGTTGTTCCTCAAGGAGGTCTCACTTGTCTCTTTGCAAAAGCCACACCAGATGAATCTAATCTTTGGCATAGGAGGCTTGGACATGTAAATTTCAAAACAATGAATAAACTGGTAAGGGGAAACCTTGTAAGAGGTTTACCTTCAAAACTTTTTAAAATTAATCAAACCTGTGTTGCTTGTCAGAAGGGAAAGCAACACAGAGCTTCTTGTAAGACCAAAACAGTCAGTTCAATCAGCCAACCATTACAAATGTTGCACATGGATTTGTTTGGACCAACATTTGTAAAGAGTTTAATGAAAAAGATGTACTGCCTAGTTGTCACATATGATTTTAGTAGGTTTAGTTGGGTTTTCTTTTTAGCCACTAAGGATGAAACTAGTGAAATCCTTAAAACATTTATAACATGCATAGAAAATCTAATAGACCTTAAGGTAAAAGTGATTAGATGTGACAATGGGACTGAATTCAAGAATAGGGTCATGAATCAGTTCTGTGAAATGAAGGGTATTAAGAGGGAATTTAGTATTGCTAGGACTCCACAACAAAATAGAGTAGCAGAGAGGAAAAATAGGACACTAATAGAGACTGCTAGGACTATCTAGCTGATTTAGAATTGCCAACAACTTTCTGGGCTAAGGCAGTCAATACTGCTTGTTATGTCCAAAATAGGGTGTTAGTTATCAAGCCTCACAACAAGACCCCTTATGATCTTTTTCTAGGTAGAAAACCTGCCTTAAGCTTCATGAAACCATTTGGGTATCCTGTTACAATCCTTAATATCATAGATTACCTAGGTAAATTTGATGGAAAGGCTGATGAAGGGTTCTTTGTAGGATACTCTACCAATAGCAAAGCATTTAAAGTATTCAACAGTAGAACTAGGCTAGTGGAAGAGAACCTACATGTTAAATTTAATGATAATACACCTAATATTGCAGGAAGTGGACCTAAATGGCTTTTTGATATAGATGCAGTAACAAAATCTATAAACTATGAGCCAGTTGTTGCAGGGAATCAGTCTATGGTAATGCAGGTACAAAGGTATGTGATGATGCAGGTAAAGCTAGAGTGGAGACAGTACCTGGTCAGGATTACATATTGCTACCATTATGGACTCAAGATCTACTATTCGCTTCTAGTTCAAAGGATTCTTCTGATGATGGATTCAAACCATCAGGTGAGGAGGAAAAGAAAGACACTGAAGATCTAGGGAATAAAGATAGTGAGGTTCTAAGTACAGAAGAGCTAAGAGTAAATCATGAAAAAGATGCAAATGTCAACAGCACTAACAATATTAAACCTGTTTGTTCAACTGTTAATGTTGCTGGCATAGAGGATAATGATGTTAATGAGAATATAGTCTATGGATGTGCTGATGATCCAAATATGCCTAATTTGGAAGAGATTGTCTATTCAGATGATGATAAAGATGTTGGTGCAGAGGCTGACATGACAAATTTGGATACACATATGCCTGTCAGTCCTATTCTAACTACCAGAATTCACAAGGATCAACCACTTGAATAAATCATTAGAGATATAAATTCAAAACCTCAAACCAGAAGAATGACAAAGAGTGTGACTGAACATGGTATGTTTATTTCATTGCAACAGAGTATCAACCATAAAGATCTTCCAAATTGTCTGTTTGCATGTTTCTTATCACAAGTAGAGCCCAAGAAGGTCATCCAAGCATTAAAAGATCCAAGCTGGATAGAAGCTATGCAAGAAGAGCTTCTATAATTCAAATTACAACAAGTTTGGACCTTGGTGGATTTACCACATGGCAAAAGAGCCATTGGTACTAAATGGGTGTACAGAAACAAGAAAGATGAAAGAGGCATTGTGATCAGGAACAAGGCTAGATTGGTTGCTCAGGGTCACATACAAGAGGAAGGAATTGATTATGATGAGGTTTTTGCTCCAGTTACGAGAATTAAAGCAATTAGGCTATTCTTAGCCTATGCCTCATTTAAAGATTTTGTGGTGTACCAGATGGATGTCAAGAGTACTTTTATTTATGGTAAGATTAAAGAGGAAAACTATGTGTGTCAACCACCTGGTTTTGAAGACCCAGACTTCCCTGACAGAGTTTACAAAGTAGAGAAGGCTCTCTATGGTTTGCATCAAGCTCTCAGAGCTTGGTATAAAACCTTGTCCACTTATTTATTGGACAATAGATTTCAGAGAGGTCAGATAGATAAGACTTTATTCATTAAAAAGGTCAAAGGTGATATTATACTAGTTCAAGTATATGTAGATGATATCATTTTTAGATCCACTAAGAAAGTTTTATGCACTGAGTTTGAGAAGCTAATGCATAAGAAGTTTCAAATGAGTTCAATGGGTGAGCTAACTTTCTTCTTAGGGCTACAAGTGACACAGAAATATGATGGGATTTTCATCAGTCAAGACAAGTATGCGGATGAAATTTTAAAGAAGTTTGGTTTTTAACTGTGAAGACAGCAAGTACACATATGGAGACTTCAAAGCCCTTGATGAAAGATGAAAATGTTAAAGATGTTGATGTTTATTTATATAGATCAATGATTGGATCATTAATGTATTTAAC
>BQNB010147489.1:2750-16430 GCA_026074375.1 Tanacetum coccineum
GATCTTAGCTATATTCCTCTGAATAATGAACAAAATGAGCCAACTCAAAGAGATATTGGTGAGACAAGTAACGACCCGATAAATACTAGACATAATCTCATATTGTAAGAAATATAAATACTTTTTTTGCTACTTCATACTAGTGAAGCTACTATAAATACTAGACATAATCTCATACCGCAAGATAAATAATTGTTGCATAATTTAATACTATAAAAATAGTCATTATAAAAATTAATATTGTAAGAAATATATCCATTACATAACTTAATACTGTAAGTAATATAGCCGTTATACAAATTACTATTGTACGAAATATAGTCGTTATGAAAATAGCTATTCTAGAATGCTTACTAAGATTTTATGATAACGAGTAGTTTGCTTGATGATTTATCACAAGCTTTATATTTTCATTTCCTCTAGGGTTTAATTCATTTAATAGCAAGATATTCTTTTATATGTTTACATATGAGATATCAACCCACACAATTGCGAGAATACTTTACAAACTTTGTCACTTGGTGTTGATATCATCATTAACTTATTTTTAACCTTCAAATTTCTGCAATTTACACGTGCACATGTCACGTAGATGTCATGTCATCTCCTGTTATCTTCTCCAATATTCCGGAACTTTGCTTACATCTAGGGTTTATTTCGTAACGACTATATTTCGTAAGAAATATATCCGTTACATAACGGCTATGTTTCGTAATAGGTGTTTATAACGGCTATATTTTGAAATATAGCCCCACTTTTCGGAGCGTTAAACTCTTTTATTTACTTTATATCAGTAGGATTCCTCTGGTCATGTACTCGTGTCTAAGATCCTCTCCAAACAAATAGTTTTGTTTGTGACTAAAACTTAAACCTCGTTTTTCTTTTATCCTACTGCGGCCTCCCATCTTTCTTTTAGAAATTTTAAGGATGTAAGTTCTTTTAGGTTAAAACTATTTGGGTCACTATTAGTTATTTTATATAGCACGCCCAACCATTTTAAGACTTATGTGAAACAATTAAAAAAAGATTTAGTAAAATATGAATTCTCATTTGCATACTGATTGTATATGATTATGATTAATATACAAATAAAGAATGATAGTTTTATTTTTGAAATATCTTTGTTAAAAGCATACACTAGGCGTATTAAGCGACTTTATGCATTACTCGTATGTTTTTTACAACTATATACCCACACAATTAATTTCATTCTGTAATTAAAAACAAGTTATTACCATACATATTCCTCTGCTTAAATGATTAAACCATAAATTAACAATTGATAAGTCACAATGGACACTATAATTAGAGAATTTTGTATATAGTTTGTGTTTTTATCACGTATTTTTACTTATTATAAAAATAAAACTAAAGATGGATCAAAGAATGATGGGATAATGTATACTAGTAGTAGTAACTAAAAATAAAATACACATAACATAATAGAAGACAATTAAAGTTCAATAGGAAGAAAGATACCAAAAATTAATAAGTTGCATACACAACAAAACAAATTATAAAAAGAGATGCATAAAGAAAAATGGAAAAAAGGTGATGTCACCATCTCTTCTGTATCATTGAATTCCATATCCTGTCAATACAATATTTAAAAAATAGAATAAGTTATTTTGTCACAATATGTAGTACGAGTAAATCCATCAAAGGATGCTACTTGTTAATTGTCTCACACGCTTTCATGTAGGGGTGCTCACGGTCCGAAAACCGGACCACATCGACAAAAACCGGATTCGATCGAAACCAAGTTTGGCCAAAACACCGGACCGAAGACCGAATCGAAATGGTCCAGTTTGGGTTGGTCTTTGGTCCGGTCCCGTCAAAGAAGGCATAATTGCCCGTTTTTTTGTAAGACCAAACCGGACCGAGGATCGAAAATAAGGAAAAGGATGAACCGAAAACCTGACCGAAATAGATTCGGTTCGGTTCGGTCCGGTCCGGTCGATCCGGTCTGATCCACGGTCCATTTTGTTCACCCTACTTTCATGTGTCTTTATGAACTACCATTACAACAATGACGTTTTAAAGGGCAGTTAGTTCGTAATTTTTTTGTTATTTAATATTAACAAAGTTCAATCCAAAATTTCTCGCCAAAGTTGATTCCTAGAAGAAAAACCAAGTACTCCAAATACTTGTATGCTTTTTTTAGTCAAAAACCAATGTTTAATATTTTGGCTATATATGTAGTTTATGTAAAATAATAATACCTTCATGTATATGGAAACTTTCCCTTCACCAACAAACTAAAAACGCCAACTTCCGCCTTAAAGCAGACCCTCCAACGTATGGATTCCAGTAGAACTCGGTGTCAATGTTATTTTGGTGAGGTCCAGCGATTCACGAGATTCAAATTTTTAATTTCAGCGTCGATAATAAGCTCCTCAATTCTCTCTCAGAAAAATTCTCAAAAACCAGATCTTTTTCGACAGCACAAATGATAAATCTGAAACACAACCACCAGGTAAAATTATGTATTAGCAAGAATCAAAAAAAGAAAAAGAAGCGAAAACCTATAGTTAGTTAAAACATGAGACTTTATTACTTGTTTAGCGAGAAAGTTAGTCCAACTGTAAAACCGTCCCGATCACAGTGATTGCGAATCATCATCGGCAAACTCATCGGCCTATTAGGTTTTTCCTTATTGAACCAACATCACCACCCACGCTGCTGTAATACTCACATATACACTCCCTACATAAAAACCTCAGCGACATAAACAAAATATTACCTCGACAGATGTGGAAACTTGGCCTTCACTAAAAAACTAAAAATGCCAACTTCCTCCTTAAGGCAAACACTCCACATATCTGTTCCAACATAAACTCGGTGGTTTTTATTAATCAGTGTCAGGAAAGCTTTTTCCGTCAATCAGCTCAAAATTAATTAAATTTCACAAATATACTCCAAAGGCACTTCTTGTCTAAAGAAGCACGACTCTAGTTAATTTTAATGAAATACTTTAATTTTAAACATACGAATAGTGCAAGAAATTACGTTTGATCCCTAAATATTTTAGAAGGGTGGTTAAGGTATGCATTGAAGGATACATACTCTTCAAACTATATGTAGTGCAGTATAAAAACATTTATTTATGTGTGATTATTAATTTATAAATTACTCATTTGTATTCATCATTGCCTAATGGATACATCCACTCAAACCATAGTTTATAGAATCTCCTGTAAAGTTTCGCATAGATCTAACCGTCGCAATCCTTTCTCATTGGACGATTGATGAAAACTAAGTCTTACTCCCGCATAATCAGTATCCGGTGGCTGTTGCTTCCACAAAAATCAAAATAATAAGATATCATATATATTAGGATAAACTAGTACACATCTCTAATAAAACATGCATTTATTCAGAAATAGTTATTTATTCGAGAATTTACCTAAGAAAGGTGGAAGCCCCCGCCTATTTACGCTAATTGAAAACCCGAGGAGAAGGTTAAGAGGAGATGATCGAAAAACAAAGAGAAAAGGAAGTTTGTGGTTTACAAAGTAGAGTAACATGGTTTATTGTTGGTGCAAAGTGAGTCACTCCTTTTAAAACGTATTTATAAGAGCGTGGGGTAGAAACATAGCCATTAATTTTTATATGTAACAAGGAAATAGGCCGTTATCAACACCTTATCGCGAAAACAATATAGCCGTTGTGTACGAAATCGGAGTAATGTGCATTCATAAGTCAATTCATGTGCTTCTTGACATATATTGTGTGTTGTCGTGTGCCCGGGCGCTGCCTAAAACAAACAGCAAGTAACACGACGCGCGTAGCAGCCGCGCAGCAGCGCTCCCAATAAACATATATTCCCACCCACTCCAACCCAACCCACCCACCCCACCCAACCGACAAGTCACAGACTCCAGTTCTAGACTCAAATGATTAAGCATCTGAGAAAACTTGTCTAGGCACTACCAAAATAACCTCATGAACCAAGTTCACATGTTTTATCGTGAGCCCTTTGCTTATCTGTCCCTTCTTTTTGAGCCATAGCTATATCAGTGAGTGCGTGCCTTTGAGATGGGGGCGATAATGACCGTGTCCTGTTCCGGCAAAACCCTCCAAACCGAGAATGTGCCCCCGCTGCTTGCCCCCGAGCGAAAACAATGGCCTGATCCCGATCTCAGGTGGGCACACGCCCGTGGTGGGTGTTTGAGCCTAAGAAACCCTCGTAGCCACAGCATGCTCATCCTATGTAGTCACAAACAACACAAGATATTTAATATTTAGTCCAGGGTCACTAACATTAACGACAAACAAATTAAAACAGACAAATCACAACACACCAAAGCAGCGCCCCTTTCGATGCACGCTATGTGTTTGTGGTGTGTGTGATCGTTCGTGTGGGTGGGTGGGTGGTGCGATCGCTCGCTGCGCCAGCAGCGCACTGCGACGTGCGATTGAGGCGTAGCGTGTGTTTTGTTATAGGCAGCCCTTGCACACACAACCAAACAAATATTCAAGACAACATGAATGCTAAAGTAATCACTTACCAGGTAATCAATTACAATTTCGTACACAACGGCTATATTTTGGATAAGTGTTGATAACGGCTATTTCCTGTTACATAATTAATGGCTATGTTTCTACCCACGCTCTTATAAATAACGTTAAAAGGCTGCTCACATTCACCACAATAACCATGTACTCTCACTTCTTAAACCACAAACTTCTTTTCTCTTTGTTTTCGATCATCCTCCTCTTAACCTTTCTTCCTCGGGTTTCAAATAGCGAAATAGGACCGGGTCCACCATTCTTAGGTAACTTCTCGATTAAATAACTTTTCTTAATAAATGCATGTTTATTAGGAGTGTACTAGTTTAACCTAATATATGATTCTTTTTATTTGATTTTGTGTAATGCAACAGCCACCGGATATGATTATGCGATAACTTCAGTTTCTCAATCGTCCAATGAAGGATGCACGTCTAGATCTATCGCGAACTTTACAGGAGATTCTATAAACATAGAGTTTGAAGTGTATGTATCCATTAGGCACATGAATCAAACTGAGTAAGTTATCAAATAATAAACACACATAACAGCTATGTTTTATTGCACTACATATAGTTTGAAGAGTATGTATCCTTCAATGCATACCTTAACCACCCTTCTAAAATATTTAGGGATCAAACGTAATTTCTTGCACTATTCGTATGTTTAAAATTAAAGTATCTTCTAATTAACTGGTCGTGCCATCTTATAGACAAGAAGTGCCTTTGGAGCATATTTGAGAAAGTTAAATAGACTTATGAGCTGAAACGAAAAGCTACCTGGACACTGAAAATAAAAAAACCCGAGTTCAATTTTGGAACAGATATGTGGAGTGTTTGCCTTAAGGAGGAAGTTGGCATTTTTAGTTTTTTAGTGAAGGCCAAGTTTCCACATCTGTCGAGGTAATATTTTGTTTATGTGCGAGTTTTTTGTAGGAGTGTATAAGTGAGGTATTACAGCACGTTGGTGGTGATGTTGGTTCAAAAAGGAAAAACTAATAAGGCGATGAGTTGCCGATGATGATCGCAATCACTGTGATCGCGAGTTTAATGAGTATGAAAGCTGGACACCAAAAATAACAGACACCAAGTTCGAACTTGGAATCCATACGTGGAGGGTCTGCTTTAAGGCGGAAGTTGGCGTTTTTAGTTTGTTGGTGAAGGGAAAGTTTCCATATACATGAAGGTATTATTATTTTACATAAACTATTCATCCTTATGAGTCGTACGAAGATTGGCTCTCTTGGTTCAAATCTATCCGTTTAGGTTCTAAGACGAAAGTTTCCATCTATCCGTTTGTTACCACAATCTTTTAAAATGGGATTCAGAAGTTCCAAATTATTTGAAGATTTGATATGTAGGATTGTAAAATCCCGAACCACAAACTTTGAGATCGGAATTGATGGTCCAAATCTAGAGGCTCTGATCAACTTTGTAATTTATGTTTGGTTGAATATGTTTTGATGTATGACTATTATAAGCAAAACATAAATGCCATCATGCTCTTGTTGTTTTGCTTTATTCATTTACTTACAAATTTGATCAAAATGTGCAACGGTAAATTTTATTACTGTTTTTTAGCACTTCTTTCAAGAAAAATATTTTGAAGTAAGTCCAGTGCATCTTCCTAAGTTTTAGGTTTAGTTTTTTTCTCCCTTTCAAGCATTATTTTGGAGATAGTTAGATAAATTCACGATTTGCCAATCTTGTCTATGTTGCACCTTTAGGGCGTTGGATGTATGGATGCAATCTCACTTGTGATGTTCCTTTCGTGTAGCATAAAATTTCAAAGCCTTTCTAATGATTTAAAAACAACTTACATCAATAAGAGTAGTTAAGTATTTAAGGATCTATGTTATATATAGTATCCATATTAGTCTATTATTGTTAAGTCTAGGGGTCATAATGTAACTTTAGTTCTTATTAAAGTCAAATAGGGATGTATAGTCGCTTACCTACACTATATATACCATCTCACGATGGTTTAGTTTAGGTATTCAATTGTCCAATGGTTTTTATCCTTTGTTGCAGCAGGTTACAACCCTTTTTAGGGTTGGTTTCTTCCCCACCCCCCATCTCTACAATCAGAGGCGAGGGGGGAGGGGTTATTGTACTGTTCATTCTTTTCCTTGATAAATAAACGTAAACGTTTTTGTCATACGTGTGTGTCACTTCTTTTAGTTGTGTATGTGTGTCGGTTTTCTTTACGAGATTCGGATTCCGCATAGTCCGCTTCCGGGTTTGTTGTAGGTTTTTACAACAAGTGGTATCAAGAGCTGTGGTTTGTAAAAGTGGAAGTGAGGTTGATCTCGTAAAGGGTTTTCTTGTTCGCAGATCGTTCGACAACAAGGGTTTTTGGGTTTTCGAAGATTCAAGGTTGTCGTGATTTTGCAAGTTTTTCGGGGGTTTGTGATAATCAATTTGCAAGGGTATCAACAAGGTGTTTTATTGTTGTTTGAGTTTAAAGCAAGATGAAGGAGAAGGATAATCGCTTTTTGGCGGGTTCTTTTCAAAAGACGAATAAGACAAAGTTAGACTTAATTGTTCTGTCATGCATGTATAGGATATATATTGTTACATGCATACATGAAGGGTTACTTTATATCTTTGTTAGTATGTGACAATTACACCATTAATAAAGAAGGGTTTTTTAAGTTGAAAATTTTAATTTGTTGAAGGTTTATATTCGATAAAAGTTTTTAAAACTTCAAAGATTCTTGTCGTGTTGTTTGGTAGCTTGGATCACAAGTTGCGGTTTAGCATATAAAGTCGACAAGGGTGTTTCATACACATACATGTACTTTGTTTAGTTCGGTGTTGTGAGGTTTATATCACAAGGTTATCAGAATAAACAAAGGGTCGGAGAAAATTAAGTCCAAGACTTGTCGAGGTTGCAAGGTTTCTTAGGTTACAAGAAATTGGTTTGCATAAATAAAGTACGACAAGGGTTACTTCAAAAATCATAGAAAACTTTCTTGATTCAAGGGTTGTTGATTTGTTGGATGGTTTTATGTCCATGGTTTAATCGATATTTGAGTAAGAAAGGGTTTTGTTTTTGAAGGGTTTCTTGGTTTGATCGATTATTAAGAAGGTTTATTCTTTGGGTTATATCGAAGGGTTTTTTTACAAACGGGTTACTTTGCTAGATCGTGTTTTGTGTAGGTAAATTCAAAAAAAGTTAAACGGTTAGCAAAGGGTTAAAAGAATGATGACATGTACCAAGTTTGACATCGAGAAATTCGATAGGAAGAATGACTTTAGGTTATGGCAGGTAAGGATGAAGGCTTTGCTAGAATAGCACAGATTAGCTGCAACATTAGAGGAGTTACATGCAACAACGATAGTGGCATACGATAGCGTCATTCAGAAAAAGGCTTACAACGCATTGATCTTGTGTTCAGGTGATCGGGTCCTACAGGAGTTTACCAAGGAGACGACTGCAGCGGGGATTTGGAAAAAGTTTACATGAAAAAGTCTTTAGCTAATCGTTTGTACTTGAAGAAGAAGTTATATACTTTTCACATGCATTTGGGTAAGAGTCAGAGGTGACTTAGCGGCTATAGATACTACTCTATCGGATGAGGATCAAGCATTATTATTACTCACATCTTTACCATCGTTTTACGATAATTTCATGGACACTTTGCTATATGGTCGGGATACTTTGAAGCTAGAAGACGTGCTCGCGACAATTAATTCTATGGAACTCCAGAAGATGACGGAAGCAAAGGGTGATGGTGGTGAAGGGTTGTATGTGAGGTGGAGATCTGGTCAGCTAGTGGAGGATTTTACGAGGGAGTATGTAGCTGTGGATGTGAGGTTGTCCAAGGTTTTTTGGGCAGAGGATACAACCATGTCTACATATCTAGTGAATAAGTCACCACCATCAGCAATTGGATTTAAGACACCTGTAGATATGTTAGGTTTTTTTGGTTGGCTTGCTAGTATTAAGCAAGGGATGCTTGAACCGGTTAAGGTCAAGTGCATATTCCTGGGATACCATAAAGGTATAGTGGGTAATAAGCTTTGGAGGTTAGATGACGTTACTTCAAAGGTAGTGCTTTGCAGGAATATGAGTTTCAATGAGAGTGGGAAATATAAGAAAACTTTCATTGGTTCTCGTGTAGGTACGGGTTCAATGGTGTTGCATGGAATTGAGTTTGAGGTGGAACCGTAGGAGGATCATGCATTTAAGGTGAAACCTCTAAGGAATGTCGGTTAAGGAGTTCGTTCACATAAAGTACAAACTCAAGATTTGATATACTATCATTCAGCACGTGATAGGGAGCAACACTCAGCATGAGAACTATTCCGTTATAGACAAGACAATAAAGAGGCTGCTTTTGCAGTTGCTGCAGTGGATAAGATTTATGGACACGAGTCATTGACTTTCAATAATACAGTTGCTTGTGAGGTGATTTCCAAGTGAAAGACTGGATTGAAAGATGATATTGATGCTCGGTCAGATGTGTATGTGCTCAGCAATGGTTGTAGAAGATGCAGTGACGACAACGATAGCTATTACTGGGAGTATACACCAGGTATGTTCATAAATCGATTTCTCTATATAGATGATATGGTTTTTCTTGCGGATGCAAGGCTGAGATTACCAAGGGTTTGCTGGATAAAGCAATCAAAAATGTACTTGGTATAGAGATCATCAGGGATCAGAGTGGTAGTACTCTAAGAGTGTCACAGTCTAGGTTTTACGACGGGAAGTTGGTACAGAATTGTTGGAGGGACACTCCATACTGTCGTTGGAGGATAGTCTATCAGGGGTCTGTAATGCAGAAAAGAATGATAAGTGTTCATGTATATATGCGATTGGAAGCCAGAGTATCAAATGGTATGCACAAGACTTGACATAGTATCTGCAGATGTGGGTATGTTGGATAAATTTGATCGTGGAATACAGACAGACGTACAAGTTTTTGTGGATTTTGACTACGCCATGGGAAGATCGATCACTGTCATGGGTAGATCAATCACAACGTACAAGTTGATGATACTAGGATGTGCATGAAGCTGAGAAGCTATGATGCTGCACATGATGGCTTTGTCACAACTGAAGCAACATACATGACACTTACGGAGGCTGCAAAGGAGGTTATTTGACTAAAGGGACTCGCAATAGAGTCAGGATTCTAGCTAAAGATAGTAATGGGTATTGCTACAGGTGCATTGTCAATGGCTATCCCTAGTCCGAGGTTCCAACATAGGTTGAATTTGTTGAGTATCGATATAGGCTAATATGGTACTAAGGTGGAAATTATTATATATAGTATCCATATTAGTCTATTATTGTTAAGTTTAGGGGTCATAATGTAACTTTAGTTCTTATTATAGTCAAATAGGGATGTATAGTCGGTTACCTACACTATATATACCATCTCACGATGGTATAGTTTAGGTATTCAATTGTCCACCGGTTTTTCTCCTTTGTTGCAGCAGGTACAACTTTATTAGGGTTGGTTTCTTCCCCCCTCATCTCTACAATTAGAGGTGGGGGGTTATTGTACCGTTCATTCTTTTCCTTGATCAATAAACGTAAACGTTTGGGTCATACATGTGTGTCACTTCTTTTAGTTGTGTATGTGTGTCGGTTTTCTTTACGAGATTCGAATTCCGCATTGTTCGCTTCCGAGTTTGTTGTAGGATTTTACAACTATCTAGTTTGATTGAGATGTGATGTTTTATTTAATTTTTCACATAGAGTAGAAGGATTGATTGTAATTTTCATACTGGACAGTAGATACCGTTTTCTATTCTTAGATTTACACTTCACAGTTCTTAGATTTAAGATAGCATAAAGGTTTTGATGAGCAACTATGTGAATAAAGCTCGATTGAGTAGTTCAATTACAATTTGATTGTATTCACTAAGTAGATAGCATTATTATTTTGTGTACTCTCAGATTATATGAAAACCTCTAACTATCTCCAAAATAATGCTTGAAATGGAAGATAACGTAAACCTTAATCTTATGAAGATGCACTCGACTTTCTTTAAGATATTTTTCTCGACAACAAGTGGTCAAAAACAATAATAAAACTTACCACTGTGAGTTATGATCAAATTTATAAGTAAATAAAGCGAAACAACAAGAGCATGATGATATTTATGTTTATAATAGCCATACATAAAAAATATTCAAGAAAACATACATTATAAACTTGATTAGAACCTCTAGATTTAGACCATTAATTTCGATCTTGAAGTTTGTGGTTCGTGTTTTTATGATCCCACGTGTCAAATCTCATATTAAAAGATTGAGGTAGCAAACACGCCAATATAATCAAGACGATTAAGAACTTCGTTTTGCAACTCTTTAAATGTGATGTAAATACTTGAAAATAAATTTTTTGCTACTCCATACAAGTGAAGCTACGATAAATACTGGACTTAATTTCATACCAAAAGAAATATATTTGTAAGATAATCTAATACTGCGAGAAATATAGCCGTTATAAAAATTAATATTGTAAGAAATATATATGTTACATAAGTAAATAATGTAAGTAATATAGCCGTTATAAAATCCGTTACGAAATATAGCCGTTATAAAATCCGTTATGAAATATAGCCTTTATATTATAAAATATACAGTATTAAGTTATGTAACGGATATATTTCTTACGAAATATAGACGTTACGAAATAAACCCTAGATGTAAGTAAAAGTTTCCGGAATATTAGATAAATGGAGATGACATGACGTGTGTGTGACATGCTTGGGGTATGAAATTAAACCCTAGATGTAAGTTAATGATGATATCAACACGAAATGATTATTTATCTTGGGGTATGAAATTATATCTAGTATGTATATAGTAGCTTCACTAGTACGAAGTAGAAAAATGTTATTTTCAAGTATTTATATCATGTTTATACGTCGCAAAATGAAGTTCTTGATCGTTTTGATTATATTGGTGTGTTTGCTACTTCAATCTTTTAAAATGGGATTAAGAAGTTCCATTTGATGATTCGACATGTAGGATTGTAAAATTCCAAACTACAAACTTCGAGATCGGAATTAATGGTCTAAATTTAGAGGTTTTGATCATTTTTGTAATATATGTTTTGATGTATGAGTATTATAAGCAAAACATAAATGTCATCATGCTCTTGTTGTTTTGCTTTATTATAAATTTGATCAAAATTTGCAACGGTAACTTTTCTTACTGTTTTTAGCACTTGTTTTCAAGAAATATATTTTGAAGAAAGTCCAATGCATCTTCCTAAAGGTGTGTTTAGTTAAGGAAAAATATCTAATTTTTTAAGAAAATTTTCATTTGAGAATGAAAAAGCTGAAAACTTGTTTAGTCGTACTTTTTTTTAAAATTTTTCAAAAAAAAGAAGATTCTCATTTTTTTAATTTTAAATAGAAAAACAGAAAATCACATTTTACTATTCTCCATTTCTAAAAGGAAAAATACAACTCCCATCTAAACAAGTTTTTAAAATTCTCAACTCTTCTCTATAGAAGAAAAAGCATTCCGTTCTCAAAGAATTTAGAAACAGGAAAATATGAAAAAAATTCTACAACTAAACACCACCTAAGTTTTAGGTTTAGCTTTTTCCTCCCTTTCAAGCATTATTTTGGAGATAGATGATAAATTCACGATTTGACAATCTTGTCTATCTTGCACCATTAGGATATGTATGGATGCAATCTCACTTGTGATGTTCCTTTCGTGAAGCATAAAATTTCAAAGCCTTTCTAATGATTCAAAAACATCTTACATCAATATGAGTAGTTAAGTTTTTAAGGATCTAGTTTGATTGAGACGTGATGTTTTATTTAATTTTTCGCATAGAGTAAGAGTATTGATGGTATTTTGCATACTCGACGGTGACATGGAAGAATTAAATATGTAACTTTCCGGTTAAGATTTATTTGGACACGAGCAAGGGAGGGGTTCATATAAGAGATTTTAGGTATGATCCAATACCATGTTTTAGAGAGTATTTTCCATACTATGGCTTAACCTTTATTCTCTATAAAACCATTAAAGAATTCGTACTATGTATAAATACAAAGCAATGCAAAATAAATGGTTTAAACCCCACTTAAAAACAAAGGGGATGTTTGTTATGGGGTGTGGATTCAAATAAATGGAATGACACAAAATAAATGTTTCTTATGAGGTTATAGGAATGAAATGAATGAAAGATTTTTAAAATGCCATACTATATTAAATTGGCTGATTTCCATATTGATTCCATTTGACTATGTTTCATTGGGCCCTACAAGTGGTCATTCTTCCTGCAATTTATTGTCTTTAGTTAATTAAACCTCTGTATTTAATATAATATTAGTTTTTTAAAAATTAAGTAGGTATCTTATTATACATATACATTATTATACATATACATTATTTTTGGACTAAAATACTAAAAAATATTAATTCAATTCCTAACCTCAATGTATTGACCAAACAACTTTTTATACTATTATAAATTTTCTCTTTCATACTTTTCTTTCACACCAAAACCAAATCCGAATACCATTCCAAACCTAGAAACAAAATAAACGCACCCGAACTAAGGTGTCATTGGTACGCAAAAGGGTTTGGAATGAGAGTGAGATTCGGTTTAGGGATGAAAGAAAAATGAGTAAATAAAAATATATTATCTAATTAAAAATGTTAGTTTAAAAAATATTATTAAAGAAGTAGAGTCGTTATATTTTTATATATGTTAATTTAAATATTGATTGTCAAAATTGTAGTGATATGGGCTAACATTTAGCTTCAAATGATAATACCAAACAATTGTTTTAAGTTATAAAGTCATTCCTCCATATAAATTCAAGTAGTTTGAAATTTTTGAACCGCAGTATAAAAAATTGAGGTGGCAAACACATCAATATAACCAAAATGATTGAGAAATCCATCTTACAATATTTTGCAAAATAGATAAGTAAACTACAATTTGTAATAGATGTTAGCATGCTTTTAATATAACCGTAGACCCTAAACTGACAAGTATGATTTATGTGTAAGTGAGTCAGATATGATTAATTGGTTAATCTTATTCACTAAAACTTACTAAAACGTATGAACGTACTTACCTGTAAATGATCTTCTTCTTGGACAACCATAGCTAAACACACATATATGGAGGTAAATGACATTATTATTAAGTTAAGCTAATACGACGGAGTATAA
>BQNB010147490.1:0-16430 GCA_026074375.1 Tanacetum coccineum
GCTGAAAAGAAGAAAGGAGTCTATGAAAGCTAATCTAAGGAAATTACTAAAGTAGGCGGTCCCCGGTTCGAGGTTCCAGCATTGGATGAAGATGATGAGTATCGATTATGTTTAAGTGTTACTCCTAAGGTGGAAATTGTTGGATATTAGGAGTAAACTTAACATAGGTTAGGGGGTTAAGTGTACATTGTAATTTAGATTAGGAATAGATTAAACTAGGATGTTTCCTATTTGATTTAGGAAAGTTTTCTACCCCCTCATCTCTATAAATAGGGATGAGGGGGATGCTAGTTTGTACATTCTTCTTTGCTCATTCGTTAATTAATACAATGTAACGTTTGGGGTCACGTGTGTGTTTTCTTTGAGTCTATATTCCGCGCTAGCTTTCAAGGTTTGTTGGACTTATTTATTCAACATAATACATAGTAATTGATTGGCCTGCCAATAATGGATGATTTGTAGTACATATTATGGAAAACGTTTTAATCTTTTTAGATGCATCCAGTGTTGGACCACATGTTCATTCAAAGGACGGCAATGCATCCATCTATTAATTCCTATTTACTACTAGTAGTTATCAGTTATCACGTATACCACACACATTAGTGAAATTTTTTAGTATTCATTTGTTTTATTTTAATACATCCATCCAATCAAATTAAGGTGAGGTAGACTTGTGAATTTTTTTGTTTTGGTAGTATGCATGAGGTGTTTGGAAATGGTTGATCGAGGTCGACCTAGAGTGGGGACCATGTTTCTATTTCTAATATTAGTATTATTTTTTTAGAATATCATCACTCTGGAATGAATATATATTATTACTACAACAATAATCAGCAATACACAAAGCTATCAAAAACTGACTGGTCATGCCCCGACATCTTTTTAGATGCTTAACAACATGAAACATACAAACATTAGCAAACTAGAAAAACATTCACCAATACATCTAGTCTAGTAAAGAGATACTAGCACCAGGACTCCATGGAGAAACCTCTTTCTTAACTACATTTTCTTTACATACAAACACCCTTCCTGTGTTCAGATCATTGAACCACAGAGGCTCTTGTATCAAGGCTTCACAAGAAAAGAGTAAAACTCCAGTTCCATTAAGACTTCAAACACAGAGCTACATTTGCAACACTAAAGACTAAACTGCATAAAGACAATGTAGAAGCAACCAGTGACGAAGCCAGGATATGAACAACCATATTTCTTAATAAACGAATATAAACAACCATATTTCTTAATAAACGAATATAAACAACCATATTTCTTAATAAACGAACATGAACAAGAAAATTCGTTCATTTAAGTGATCGTGTTCATTTATTTGTCTGACTAAAATAAAATGAACGAACATGAACAAGGCTTCGTTCGTGTTCGTCCGGTTTGTTTACAGCCCTAAACCAGAGTAAATTTTATGACTAAAGTTGCAGCGGAGTACAATGAGAGTAAATAAATTTTATAGAGGTGAATTATTTTGAGGACAAGTTTTAGCCCACATACTAAGGGAAACCATCCATTTCATTAGATTAAAAAAAACATGGAGAGACTAAAAGTGTAAATTTACTAAAACTCACACTAACCACTCCCTCATTATTTGTAGCGATTGAAAATCTTGACCAAATTGCAATAATTGACTTTTTTGACATTTCGTACGTTTTTTCAATGTTTTACGTTTTTTTTACGTTTTTTTACCTTCTAATACGTTTTTGTACGTTTTCATACGTTTTCGTCCGATTTCACACGTTTTCGTCTTTTTTTGCACGTTTTAGAGCGTTTTCGTCCGTTTTAGACGTTCTTGCACGTTTTCTTATGTTCTCACACGATTTACGTTTTTGCACGTTTTCGTACGTTTTCGCACGTTTTGGTCTATCTTCACACTTTTTCTTCTGTTTTCGTCCACTTTCGCATGTTTTCTTTCATTTTCACACGTTCTTGTCCCTTTTTGGATATTTTCTTACGTTTTCGCATGCTTTCGTTTGCATTCGCACGTTTTCGTCCCCATTCGCCCGTTTTCGTCGGCGTTCGCGCGTTTTTGCCAGCTTTCGAGCGTTTTCACCAGCTTTCGCCCGTTTTCGTCAGCTTTTGCGAGTTTTCCTCACCTCTCACGCGTTTTTGTCAGTTCTCGCGCGTTTTTGTCAGCTCTAAAGCATTTTCGTCCGCTTTTGAGCGTTTTCGTCTACTTTCGCACGCATTCGCCCGTTTTCGCATGCTTTCGCCTGTTTTAGCACCCATTCGCATGTTTTCGCACACTTTCACACATTTTTGTCTATTTTCGCACGCTCTCTTACGAGTTCGCACGTTTTCACACGTTTTCTTTTGTTTTCACACGTTTTTGTCCGTTTTCGGTCGTTTTCAGACGTATCCATCTGTTTTCATATGTTTCATTCCGTTTTCGTTTGTTTTGTACGTTTTTGGCACGTTTTTTATCATTTTCAGACGGTTTCTTCTGTTTTCATACATTATCTATCACTGATATTATACCAAAAACCTTAAAACCCCTAACCACTAAACCCTATACCAAAAACCCTATACCCCTAACCACTAGGTAGAATATCACAAGTGGTATATACATAAACTTTAAAATTTATAACAAAAACCCTAAACCCCTAACCACTAAACCATATACCAAAACCTTAAACCTCTAACTACTAGGTATAATATCACAAGTGATATATATATAAACTTTAAAATCTATACCCAAAAACCTAAACCCCTGACCACTACCCTATACCCAAAACCTAAACCTCTAACCACTAGGTATAATATCACAAGTAATATATACATAAACTTTAAAATTTCTACCAAAAACCCTAAACCCCTAACCACTACCCTATACTAAAACCCTAAACCTCTAACCACTAGGTGTAATATCATAAGTGATATATACATAAAATTTAAAATATATACCCTTAACCCATAACCACTAAACCCTATACCAAATCCTCGAAAACCCCAATCACTAAACCCTATACCAATACCTTTATAAACTAAGATTCACCCGTAGCTTAACAATTATTACCCATGACATTGTAGTATCACCAGTGATAAATAAATAATAATAAAATCTCATATGATAAAGCAATATAATGTGACACCAATTATGATTATTTTTGAAATTCTTAACATGTAATCAATGTTATCTATCACTTGTGATATTATACTGGTAAATAAAACAAAACAAATCATTCCAATGATAAACTGGAAAAACTAGTTTGCAACTAAACACCCGGACGAGGAAGAGATGAAGCAGTTTGTGGAAGAACAAAATACGAGAAGGATTATGAAAGTAACTGAAAAAAGTGCAGGCTAATTGTTGTAGATAATGATGCAGCCTTAAATGTTTTTGGGTTATCTAAATATATATAACCACTAAATCATATACCAAAAACCCTAAACCCCTAACCACTAGGTATAATATCACAAGTAATATATACATAAACTTTAAAATCTATACCAAAAATCCTAAACCCCTAACCACTAAACCTCATACCAAAAATTCTAAACCCCTAACCACTAGGTATAATATCACAAGTGATGTATACATAAACTTTAAAACCTATACCAAAAACCCTAATCCCCTAACCACTAAACCCTAAACCCCTAACCACTACCCTATACCAAAAACCTAAACCTCTAACCACTAGGTGTAATATCTCAAGTGATATATACATAAACTTTAAAATCTATACCCTAGGTTTAGTGGTTAGGGGTTTAGGGGTTTTGGTATAGATTTTAAAGTTTATGTGTATATCACTTGTGATATTATTCCTAGTGGTTAGCAGTTTAGGTTTTTGGCGTAGGGTTTAGTGGTTAGGGGTTTAGGGTTTTTGGTATAGATTTTAAAGTTTATGTATATATCACTTGTGATATTATACCTAGTGTTTAGGGGTTTAGGGTTTTTGGTATAGGGTTTAGTGGTTAGGGGTTTAGGGTTTTGGTATAAGGATTAGTGGTTAGGGAGGAGGGTTGAGGATTTTTGGCATAGGGTTTAGTGGTTAGGGGTTTAGGTTTTTGTTATATGGTTTAGTGGTTAGGGGTTTAGGGTATTTGTTATAGATTTTAAAGTTTATGTATATATCACTTGTGATATTATAACTAGTGGTTAGGGGTTTAAAATTTTTGGTATATGGTTTAGTGGTTAGGGGTTTAGGAAAAACAAAAAAAACACCACAAAAACCCCCCCCGCACCCCCACCCACCACCACACACCCCCCCCACCCCCCTCCCCCCCAACCTACACCCCACCACCGCCACCCGACATCCCCCCCCCCCCCCCCCCCCAACCCCACTAACCCACCCCCAGCTCCGCACCCCCCCCCTCACCCCCCCCCCGCCCCCCGCCCCCCCCGACCTCCCACCCCCGCCCTCCCACCCCCCACCCCCCAACCCCGACCACCCCCACCCCCCCCACCCCCCCCCCCCCGCCCGCCCCCCACCCCCCCCCCCCCCACCCCCCCCCCCCCACACCCCCCCCACCACTCCCCCTACGCATACCCCCACCACTCCCCCCCCCCCCACCCTCCCCCACCCCACCCCCACCCCCACCCCCCACACCCCCTCAACGCCAACCCCCCCCATCACCCACCCCCCCCCCCGTCCCCCCACCTACACCCCCCACCTCCCGCCACCCCCCCCCACCACATCCCCACCCACACCCACTCCCCCCCACACCCCCCCCCCCCTCACCACCCCTCCCCCCCCCCACCAACCTCCCCCTTCCACCCCCCCCCCTCCCCCCCCCCCCACCCACCTCCCCCCCCCCCACACCCCCCCACCCGCCCCACCCCCCCCCGCCACCCCAACCCCCCCCCACCTGCCCCCCCCCCCCCCCCCCCCCCACCCCCCCTCCCCCCCCCCACCCCCACCCCCCCCACCCCCCCCCACCCACCCCCTCCCCCCCTCCACCCACCCCCCCCCCCCCACCACCCCCCCCCCCGCCCCCCCCCACCCCCACCTCCCAACCACACCACCCGCCCTCCCCCCCCAACCCCCCCCCCTCCCCCCCCCCCAACCCCCCCACTTCGCTACCCACCTACGCAACCCTCCCACCCCCCCCTCACACCCCCCCACCCTCCCCCCCCCCCCCCCCCCCCCCTCATCCCCCACCCCCCCCCCACCCACCAACCCCCACCCCCCCCCCCCCCCCCCCCCCCCCCCCCCCCCCCCCCCCCCCCCCCCCCCCAACCCCCCCCCCCCCCCCACACCCCCCCCACCCCCCCACCCAATCCATGTACACACCCCACCCCTCCCACCCACCCCCCCACCCCCCCCCCCCCGCCCACCCCCCACTCCTCGCCCCCCCCCACCCCCCCCCAACCCCCCCCCCCCCCCGCCCTACCCACCTCCTACGGCCGCCCCCCCCCCTCCACAGCCCCCCCCCACCCCCCACCCCCACCCACCCCCTTCCCCCCTTCCCCTCACGCCCCCCACCCCCCTACACGCTCCCTCCTCCCCCCCACACCCAACACCCCCCAGCCCCCCCCTCGCGCCCCCCCACCCCACCCCCCCCCCCCCCCCCCCCACCTCCCACCCCCTCCCCCCCCCCCCACCCCCACCCTCCACCTCACCCCCCAACCACCCCCCCACCCCCCCCCCCCACCCCTACCTCCCTCCCCCCCCAACCCCACCCCCCCCCCCCAGCTTCCACCACCTTCCCCACCCCCCACCCCCCCCGCCCCCCCCCACCCCCACCAACGCCCCACCCCCCAAGACCACCCCCCCCCCAACCACCCTCCCACACCCAGCCCCACCCCCCCCAACCCCCCCAACCCCCCCCCCCCTCCCCCTCGCAACACGCCCCCAAAACCCCACCCCCCACCACCCCCACCCCGACCCCCCCACCCCAACCCCACCCCACTCCCACTCCACCCCCCACCCCCCCCCCCACCCACCCCCACCCCACTATATATAACAACCACCTCCCCCCCCCACCCACCTCCCCCACCCCACCCCTCCCAGCGCCACTCCCCCTCAACCCCGCTAAACCAGACACTCGTAAACTGTAAAAATTACACTATAAGGTATTAACTTTTAAACCCAAAACATACACTTAAAACCCTAACATAACACACTCCCATAGCACAAACTCCCCTCCTAACTTGAAACGTTTAAAAATGACACACTAAAACGGTGAAAAAGGACTAACGCAAAACCCGAAATCATACACACACCCTAGAATCACGAACACCCTACTACTAACTTTAAACCATTAAAAATTTACACCTTTCATCTGGTTAACTTTTAAACTCAACAAAGTGACACAACAAAACCCGAAACAGACACCCCAAAGTATCCACGACACACACTAGTAATCGGGGTTAGCCTAAATAAGGGTCACCGAAACTATGTAACTTTTAAACGTTAAAATTACAACTCAAACCCTTAAACACACACTTCACTACCCATCACACAGCTTCACCCAATCCAGTCAACCTACAGCAAACGTCCCTCACCCGCCCCCACTACTCATCCAAGGCGCCCCCACCCGTATGCCCAGACCCCTCAGCCACAATCCTTAACATATCAAATATGACCTTATATAACAAATATATCAACCCATTACAATAAGCCAATATTGACAATATATTTACTTTTTTATTCAATCACTACTCCTATTAATACCCCAAAAAACATCATTATAAATGCAAGGATGAACATGATGCCCTTATAGTTAAAAATCCCCTCATGCTACCCCACACAGCCAATAGGACCATAGTGTATTACATGCAAAACATTCTTTGATATATTATGTTTGAAATTTGAAAATATAATCAATTATTTTATGGACATATATCATCTCTAAAATATCACTTCCTTCTAAACCTTTAATTTAATCCAATTGAAAACTAATAATCATGTATCATCAAACTATTCCTTAATGTTACACAAAACCTAGATATCCTCATTTTTTAACGAAATGAGAAGACGTAAGTTTGATGAAACACAAACGTTATGTTGCTTTCTATTGTTCTAACCTTGTGGCATTGCTAAAAACCATTGGTTAAAGAATATTTAATTTGAATTATATATGCAGGTTTTAAGAATCAAAAACCCTAATGATAGTTTCTTTTTATAAAGGCCCATCTTCTTTCTTTTATGCTAAAAAAGATTATGCACGATGTACTAGAGTCAAATTATAACATGAAGCTCCGAATGTTTGCTGATGAGTCTGAACCTGATCTAGAATGTCCAAGCTATCCATGGCCTCACCAAGGCATCCTCAGTTGATATGATCATTCTTTGTAAGTGTAGATTTTTTGTTACTACTATCCTTTTTATATATTTTCCTATGTCATTGTCCTTGCGGAAGTTCAGTCGAAAGAGGGTCCATGATTCAAGTTTGTTCCCTTAACATCGGAGTGGTATCTTTCTGTATGTATTTTTCAAAAGCAATTGAAGATTATTGACATGTATCTAAGAGGTTCTTTGTTGTATCAGTATAGTGAATAACAAAGGAGATGATGGATGGAGTCACAACTACTCTTAGAGACGTCCAGGTTTCCATGTTTCTCACGCATTTAACTTCTATTGTATAATTTCTACGGCTTCCTAAGGTGCCAGGATAGATTTATTTAATAAATCCACTCTAGAGGACCTCATTGGTAGAGCCAAAAGCTTTGACATGATAAATGCAAAGAGAGGTATGTCATATATCAATTTAGGATCCATAGAAACATGTAATGACCCTCATGGAGTTTTTCTTCATACCTCATGTTGTAGCCTCTTTTATTGTAATTGTTCTTTTGGGATCAAGAATTCTAAAGGAGTTGTATTGTATGGAGAGCCTGTCACCTGCAAGACCTTGCTTGCAAAGGTATATGTTTACTTTGAGTTTATGTACAATAGCTTATGCCAGTTTGGGTAATATAGATATTTTACGGGTCAAATGCTTAATTGATATAAACATAAAAAAGGATGCTAACCGGTCGAATGGGTAACATTAAAGAGTTGTTAACGGGTCAAATGGGTTGACATATCAATAAAAAATTAAGACTTATGCATTGATTTTAGTTCGTGAAATCTTCTTCAGTTTATGGCATTGATTCTTTCAATACATGTTCCGATACCTGAGGGAGGAGTGGACTTTACTTTGTTATACCCTTGCCTCTAGGCTTGTTGCTACTGGTAATACGTTAGCTACAACTCTTTGTTACATATGTGCGGGGAACATTGATAAAACAGTGGAGATCTGGTCAAAGAATGTTACGGCTGTGAACAAGGGAGAACCCTATTTTTACCTTCTACAGGTAAAGAAGCATTTGGTTTTGACACTTCTTTAATAGATCTTTTTCTTTTATTATTGTATGCCATTTGAAAAGTAACAACAATTTTTTCTTCTTTTAACTGTTAGGATCTAATGGAGAAGACTGTGGTTCTCGCTTTAGCTACTGGGCAGAAGAGATTCAGTGCCTCTTTATGGGATTGAAAAGAAAAAGTTCAACAAGGAAGCTTGCAGGTTAGATTATATTTTTTGGTGTCTGTGTGTGTTTTCATCTTTACTATAAGAAATGTGTATATATTAGTAATACTTATGCACTTGTGTACTTTTATATTACTGAATGTCGTGCTTAGGTTATTTATTGCTTTAACCTGCAGTAGCATAGATTCAATTAAAACTGCTAATAATATTCTTAGCACTTTGGCTCCATTCTTTGTGAACAACAATTCATGAGCTCAATAATTCCTTGGTTGCAGCATGTAATAAATACGCTTTAGTAATTTTTTTATGTGCGAGTCAAACCGAAATCGAACTTTTTAACGGGTTTATGGTTACAAGAGGTGCACACCTACTTATAAATCTACAAAGCTAAGACATAATTCCCTAATGAAGGGAAAACATTGGAAGCCGAGAGCCAAAAAAAATTCGACACAAGCCGTGGACTGGTTTGCATCCCATATTAATTGACTCTCCAAAAGGGATGCTACATTCTGCAACCATTGGGTGGGTTATGTTATACCATATGTTGTTCACCTGAATTGCGTGGTTGATATTAATATACCCTCTAATGGAAGTGTTTCTGTTGGAATGTGTTTTCGGATGTTCTTTGAAACTGAAGAATCAAGTGTTCTGGAGGTAAACTTGCTCATTTTTTTAGGAGTTGTCCTTATCCTTTTTACAAATCCTATTAATATTTCAACCATTTAATTTTATGTTTTTGGTTGTATATTTTTACCGATTATTAGATTGATAGTGCTTTACATTACTGGCATAGGTCACTTGGATCCGGTTCGCTAGCCCAACTCTCACTGGTGATCTGTCAAGGTAATGCTATCAAATATTATTGGCATGAGTTTGTGATTTTGAACATGCTAAAACTATTGATTGCCTCCAAGCTGTGTTATCATATAGACATACAATACATGTAAAATAAACTTAAAATCTTTAGAATGTTTTGGGCTTGATGATGATTCATGCATAAAAGTTTAAATTTCAAAAAAAATGATTTGAGTGTTTTGGTTATATTTAGCAAATTATAAAACATAATCTGTTTTACAATGCACGAGTCGCACTCTGAAGCAGTTAAAAAGGCTATTAGTGGACATCACGCAGTAGGAATCATCTCTCTTTTTTAATTAAATTATTAGCTCAAAATATCAACGCTTTTAAAGATTTTATTTCATATCAGGCTGTTAAGGATGTTTCGATGCTGAAACTTACCCATTCACAACCCATCTATGATATACTTCACAGGTTACATACATATTTTTAAGTAACCCTTTAATATTTGGGTCTTTTTTTTGATCTGATAAATATCCATACGGCCACAGGAAAAGCATCTATAAAATTGTTCGAAACTGCCACCATTTATTTCGTAAAAACAAAGTGGTTGCATCTATCACCTTTATTTCGTAATAACAAAGTGGTTGCATACTGGGCTCATTAAGTTTTGGCTGCTTTTAGGCACTCGAGAACAAAGAAGAGTTAAAGCAAAGTTGAAGGGGGTTCTTCGTGATAAGTCTGATGTTTTTAGCAGGAGGAAGACAAGGTTAGAGCTTAAACATTGCTTAGTAAATTCATTTTTTTGGAGTTACAGTGCCATCGACACTGTTAGGAGCTGATTAAAATAGAAGACGATACTTGGATCAATTTTTCTCAGTTTATTTCCTTGAGCAACAAATTGTCATTACATAGTAAAATAAAACATATGCTACTACCCTAAACATAAGATGCACTGCTGAGAAATGTTTATAAAGATGCAAATAAATATGGAGAACATGTGTGTAAAACATGGAGAATAGGTAATTTTTAGACGTTTATTGTTGAATAATCAGGTTTGAGAGTTCGGGTAAAAAACAATTATGGTTATGAGTTTGTGATAATCAAGTCAAACAAAGCAGATTCTGAGAAACAGGTAAGAAAACGTTGCAAGAAAACTAATTCGATTAACTTTAAAAGTATTTGTGGTCATTTGCAAAGCGCAAATCCAAACTTTCAGAGCATGGTTTTCCGAAGGTTACATTGAGGTTATAATTTCATTATTCTGTACCAATTTATTTTTTCTCTTTTGTTACTGATTGTTAGTTGTATATGGCGATTGATGAATTTGGTAAGACCATCTCTACATCTTCAGAGGATTCATTGCTGGTTAGAGTAAATGGTTGCTTTTTAACGCTGGAACAGTCTTATTTCATCAAATACAAGGTGATCATTGGATGTTTTAACTCATTACTTCAGATTCTGTAGGATGACTCTTTGGTATTCCACATATTCATCCTTAACGACGAGCTACCCGAGGTTCCTTATATTTTGGAGGAAATAACAGATTACGATAGTCGTAGGCCTATGCTATGGTACGATGGTGGCAACACAAGCGCTGCTGTCTCTTTTATTCATGAAAATCTAAACAAGTGGACATGTATATATCCATGATGGTATGCGCTTTTAATTGCTATTCACGTTTTTCTTTTCTAATCTATGTTGCTGATATTAATTGAATTCTGTGAGTTGTATATTTGTATGCTGAATATATTTTGTTGCATATGTTTACGTCTGATAATTTAGTATCTACAAAAACAATCTTCATTTACACAAGGCAATTGTAATATTCAGATTGAACAATACATGGTGGACAAGAATGTTTCCTAACACATTATTCTGAAAAAGAAAGAAACTAGATAACTGTGTCATATTCTACCTAGGAAGAGTTGATATTAGTAATCAGTATCAGTTTCTTCAAGTGGGTTGATGCAAAACAGTTTTTGTCCAAACTGTTTCAAATTTCCTCATACTTTTAACGTTAATATACATTTTAGGCGTTTGAAGTTATCGCCTCTATGTTTTATGCGAAAATATAAACACTCAAACCATAATATATTATTCTCAATCACAGAATATATTATCCATATTATTATATGTTAATTAAACCAAGAAATCATACCGATTAGTTTATACTTTTGGTTAATTAGTTTCTTAAGTTCTCAATTTCCATTGTCACTAATAGAACCCATTTAAAACAGACAGATCCGGACGGACGTAGCTGAACCGTCTAATATTGACTGAACCAAAAACCACAAACCCTCGCCTACCGGAACCGTTTTGATCCTTTCATAGCCACATGTACTCAACACTCCAAATTATTAAGCCAAAATCACACACACCTTTTATTAGAAAAAAGTCTGAAACAAACCCGCCCATCAGGCGGGTTACGTAGCTAGTATATATATATATATATATATATATTAGTCGTGATATTATACCTAGTGGTTAGGGGTTTAAGGTTTTTGGTATAAGGTTTAATAGTTAGGGGTTTAGGGTTTTTGGCAGTGTTGCAAAACAAGGTCTACAAGGCCGATTAATCGTCGATTACGCGCTACAAGGCAACCAACCTTGCCGATTAATGTAACAGGGTCAAACATACAGGTCAACTATGGTCAACGACGATCAACGGTGGTCAATTATGGTCAAACTTTTCGGAAACCTTCTAATCTTGCTGGAAGTATCTAAAACTCACCGTAAACTTATTTTGATCACTTATAGTAACTGTTTAAATCTATTACAAGTTTTTTTAGAAAATTATCTTGCCAATAATATAAAAAACTCACCGAAAATACATAAAACTTGCCGAAAATACCTAAATTTTGCTAAAAATGTCAATCTGATTAGTCGCCGATTAATCCCGCCTTAACCGATTACAAGCTACAAGGTGGTCGACCGCCAGCTAACGATTCATGATTTTTGCAACCTTGGTTTTTGGTATAATATCAGTAATATGATAACGTATGAAAATGAAAGAAATCATTTGATAACTGCCGAAAACGTCTCCAAACGGCTGAAAACTTCTAAACACGGACGAAAACGTGCGAAAACGGACAAAAACTTATAAAGCGGACTAAAACTTGCGAAAACTGACAAAAACATACAAACGAACGAAAATGTACAAAAACAAACGATAACATAAGAAAACAGACGAAAACGTATGAAAACAAACAAAAACGTATGAAAATGGACGAAAACATGTGAAACGGAAGAAAACGTGCGAACACGCAAAAAACGTGCGAAAACGCAAAAAACGTGCGAAAACGCTAAAAACGTGCGAAAACTCTAAAAACGTGCGAAAGCAAACGAAAACGTATAAAAACGGGCGAAAACGTATGAAGACGTATGAAAGCTGGCGAAAACACGCGAAAGCTAGCGAAAACGCACGAAAGCTTGCGAAACGCGCGAAAGCTGGCGAAAATGTGCGAAAGCTGACGAAAACGTGCGAAAGCTATAAAAAATGCGCGAAAGCCTACAAAAACGCGCGAATGCAGACGAAAGCATGCGAAAACGTAAGAAAACGTGCGAAAACGTCCCAAAACGGACGAAAACGTGCGAAACAAAATAAAAAGTGTGAGGACAGACGAAAACGGATGCAAACGTGCGAAAACGTAAGAAATCGTGCCACTCACCCCCTGAGAACATAAGGAAAAATGTGCGACACAATGGCGTGGTGGTGACCCGGAACGTTAAAAAAAAACGGATATATCTGCGTGGTTGTGAAAAAATGGACCGTATATACGTGCGATAATCATTACGTATATACGCGCGTAACGTATGCGGGTAGTAATAGGGAGGTATGCTGTGGTTTATTAGGTACTATAAAAACTAACTAAAAGGCGCGAAAACGTGCGAAAGCAAACGAAAACGCGCGAAAGCGTACGAGAACGTGCGAAAGCAGATGAAAACGTACAAAAACGTAAAAATAACGTAAACAAACGTAAAAACGTAAAAAAAAGTACAAAATGTCAAAAAAGTCAATTAATTGCATTTTAGGCAAGATTTGCCAACTCTACAAATAAATAATGAGGGAGTGGTTAGTGTGAGTTTTAGTAAATTTACACTTTTGGTCCTTCTATGTTTTTTTAAATCTTAAATCTTGTCTTTTTAATATAATAAAATAGATTGTCTAGATTAGTCCCTTAGTATGTGGGCTAAAACTTATCCTCAAAATAACTCACCTCAAAATAACTCACCTCATATAATATATTGATTGGCAATAATGGATGTACATATTATGGAAAACGTTTTAATCTTTTTAGAGAGTAAAAGCTATAGATTACCAACGTACTTATGTTTTTGTCCCGGATTGAACCTCTTACATTTTTATTATCATATTTAACCATTATCTTTCAAATTTTGTTTTATTATTAGTAATATGGTAACCTGTAACCTGTTTGACCGGTAAAATAAAAATATTGCTTTGACTTATTATGATGTGGCATGCCACATAGATAGGACCAGTTGCCAACTTATCTTCTACCTCTATTTTCTGCAAAAAATTTCAACGGCCACCACCAATTTTTCCGACAAACTTCTAAGTAACCACCACTTTTTTTGACAACTTCTCCATCACTACTTTTTTCTTCTTCTAACAAAAGCAAAACCCCACGCAAACTACAACTACATACAACAAACAAAATACCCATAAAACAAGCCGCCTACCCAAAATTATTATATCTTCATTATAAAGTGACGGAACAGCTAATAGATGAGAACCCACCACCACCACCTCGCTCTAACGTGCCCTGAATCCACCCACAACCATCTCCTTCTGAGGCACCTTTAACCTCTAGCTATCAACATCAACACGACCACCTTCTTCATCCACCATGACCCTGTCATCCTCGTCTGGCATGTCCATCCATCTTCCAACGCTTCACATATAACCTTCAACTTTGCATAACCATTTCTCTCAGGCATTTCATCAAACAGTTTATGCACAAGTACTCACATTTCTATCAGGCATTTCATCAAACAATGTACGCGCATTCATCAGATCGCATTTTAGATACCCATTTATTTTAACGAAGAATCTTGACAACTTAAACAAGTCTTAAAACAAGAAAATAGTAACATTTCTATAAGATACCGAACCTAGCTGGAGGACGCAGTTGAATGGCCTTCGAGCTTCAGCCACTTTTAAAGTTTTGAACGATGAGCTAAGTAGCTAACCACGATGAGCAAAATGAGAAGCAAGGCAAGTCCTCCTCGTTTCAAGATTGAAGCCATCTTTTGAACGTATTGAATCAATGGAATATATTGTGTGTCTCCATTTATGGTAGTTTCTACTTATAGTCGAAAGATATCCACTAGTCATGGGTTGTTTGTATATTGTATGGGTTTTGGGTTAAAAAAACAGGTCAAGATAACCTATACAAAACCCGGTTGACATGGGAGAAAGTGTCCACGTGGTGCTGACATGGACATTATCAGGTCATATGGTTATTATTGTAACATGACAACAAGTTTCATGGTTAAATATGATAATAAAAATGTAAGAGGTTCAATCCGAGACAAAAACGTAAGTACGTTAGTAATCTATAGCTTTTACCCCTTTTTAGATGCATCTAGTGTTGGACCACATGTTCATTCAAAGGACGACAATGCATCCATCTATTAATTCCTATTTACTACTAGTAGTTATCACTTATCACGTATACCACACACATTAGTGAAATTTTTTAGTATTCATTTGTTTTATTTTAATACATCCGTCCAATCAAATTAAGGTGATGTAGACTTGTGAATTTTTTTGTTTTGGTCGACTTCGAGTGGGGACCATGTTTCTATATCTAATATTAGTATTATTTTTTTAGAATGTCATCACTATGGAATGAAATAATAGATATCCCACTCAATTGGTATCACTTGTTGGAAAGATATATTAACAACTTTTTTTTTAAAACTGGTGAATATATATATTATTACTACAACAATAATCAACAATACACAAAGCTATCAAAAACTGAATGGTCAGATGCTTAACAACATGAAACATACCGACATTATTAGCAAACTAGAAAAACATTCACCAATACATCGAGTCTAGTAAAGAGATACTAGCACTAGGACTTCATAGAGAAACATCTTTCTTAACTATATTATGTATACATACAAACACTCTTCCTCTGTTCAAATCCTTAAACCACCGAGGCTCTTGTATCAAGGCTTCATCAAGAAAAGAGTAAAACTCCAATTCCATTAAGACATCAAACACAGAGCTACATTTGCAACACTAAAGACTAAACTGCATAAAGACAATGTAGAAGCAACCAGTGACGAAGTCAGGATTCTTCGTTCAAGCGAGCCAATACAAAATATAATTAAAGTTCAAGAATATAAATACATTAGTAATTAATGAAACCTCATTACTAACAAGTATCCCTATCTCAAAGTATAATAAGTAATAACCATTGATTTTTATAAATTACACTTCTTAGTCAATATAAATTGTTGATCATAATGTTTAGAAATTTTGTTAGCAATATAAACTAAAGTAGTACAAGTTTGAAACGTTAACCAACCATTACTTTCAATACAAAGCGGGTAAAATAGTTCAAATAATGTTATGCTAACATACATATTTGAAACCAAAATAACATATCCATAATAATAATAAAGAAAAGATGTAAATAAATATTTATCGATACTCAAATTGAATAAACAGTTTGGATGAGACTTTGTTTTTAGTCTTTGTATGGGCCTAAAAGCAAATAAGTTTTAAAGTAAATATGTTACAAATTTACACTTTGTATGCGTACTGTTAATAACCAAAATCCTTTTAGGGTGGGCCTTGGTCAACCATAGGTATAAGGTGCCTCCGTCCCGGCAGCAACCTCACTTGTCAATGTGCAGATAGACTTCAGGCTGGCTTCACTCAAATGAGAGAATGTACTTAAGGATACATCCCACCTTCAATACATTTCCTCTTCAAGTGTCCATAAACAAAGAATGTTGAACAAAGAATGCAAGGTAAACAACGTTTTTTTATTCATCAATAATTCATTCATTTTAGAAGCTATTTGTTTACATTGTCAAAACGCAAATGTAGCCGTGCTTCAAGAAGTCAGGTTTCGCACGTCACATGCAAAGGGATGCAAGCACACGACGAGGTGGCTTTAGTAGTGGCTGTCGAGCGTGAAGGGCCATCAAATTATTTACAA
>BQNB010147491.1:0-10599 GCA_026074375.1 Tanacetum coccineum
TTTACTTGCATTTAATTGTTTTAATTGTTTTTAGTCATAGAAAATCAATCAAAAAGTTGAAAATCATTCATAACATTGTCCAAACTGAATCGAGGGTATCAATTCACATTTCTTTGGGATACGACCCGGTAATCACTTACCGGTTAATAAACGTGTTATATTATATATTTTTGTGTTTAAATTGCATTTAATCTTTGTCCTCAAGGATTATTTGTATATTTCTATAAATACTTTGATATATTATATATACGTGAATTTGCTACAACCACTCTATCCCACATATCTCTTACACTTTGACATGCATCTATAGAATTGTAAATGTCATTTGGTATGGAGATAAGAATCAAATTAATTGCTTTGATGTCAGCCTCATATTGTTTCAAATCATCACCCATAAGATCAACTTCATTTTGAGGTCTTGGAGGTTCATTAGGGTTTGGTTGTATATGTTTCATTTGATATGGGCCTTCATCAATTGAATGCTTAAGAAACTTTCGTGTCTCCCTCTTTCATTCAAGGTATTGTCTGAATCTGCTTGCCCATGGTATGTAACTACCTCTTTCAAGCATGGGAGGATGAGTCTTAGACCTAGCATCTGCAAGCGACTATTTGTGTGCACTCGTACTGGACATTTTTTGTGAATCAATAAATGGATCTTTTTAGACGAAAAAGAGTTCTATTTGTGACTTTTAAATGAACTAAAAGCATTTAACGACTACAACGCTTTACGTAAATACTACCACAATCGAGTTATGACTTGTCTTGATCAAGTTGTTCAACCAAAATTACTCTCAATTTGAAATTCAAATCTGTTGGAAATAAAATCCTATCGAAAATGAGTAAACCACCGAAATTCCTAATTCTACAGAATACAACACCGAAAATGTACTTCAACCGATATACAAAATTCTCACGAATAAAGAATCCAACCAAAAATACCTTTTTAATATAATCACCAAAAATCCTCTTCTAATCGATATTCAGATTCTACCAAAAATGGTAAATCCGGCAAAAATAGTTAGAAAACCAAAATTTGCTAATTTCGATGAAAAATTGGTTATATCTCCGAAAATGAGTGATTTCGGTGAAAAGGAGTTATTTTTCCGAAAATGGCACAAGTTACCGAAAATCACACTATTACTCTCGATATCGATCAGCAGTAAACTCGGATACACGAATTTCGGACAAAACAAAATTCGGACTGAATTAAAATCGGACAAGTAGTTATCGGTTACCATAAATCTCAGATATACAATACACTTTCCCAAATTCGATCAATACTAAGAAACATAAAGTCCTAATTGATTTTAACCTTTATAAAAAAACGTGTATTCTTAAAAACTATCAACCGAAAATGAATCAAGAATACGATAAAATCGTAATTTGAACAATTTTGATTGATTATAAGCGTTTTACGTATAACCGAAAATCTATCCACACAAATTCGATAAAACCAAAAATTTGAGTGTTACCAATTTGTCAACCGAAAATGATACACAACCCGATATAATCGAGAATGTGATCAAGATCAATTAACTCAAGCGTTTTAGTACTTAACCGAAATTGTAACAATCACTAATACACAAATTCAATAAAACCAAATTTGTGTAAAACACCTATATTATCAAATTCGATAAAATAGAAAATGATAAACTCTACCACATCCACTTTCGATACAACAAAAAATGAAGTACTCACACTTAACACAATAACGATATAACTAAAATTGGATAATACACAACTATTACAACTCGATAACAAGACAATACAATAGAAATGACAGCCAAAAATGAACAAAACACTCGATATCGATCACGTCGTCATTACTATGTAGTACAAATCACAACTAAAATTCACTCGAAGCTCAATCTCAGTCACATCACGCTGAAATTCGATCATCTCATGGTAAAACACGAACCAAAAATCACAAATAGATCACTCTTAGATCTCTAATGGCGTATGATACCACTTGTTAGGTCGGTAAATATTGAATCACGTTAGTAGCGGTTTAGGATTATAGAGAGAGTAAGATAAGAAGGCAAGACTTTTCACAATCTTCGATTTTATAACAAAGAGAAGAAGAAATGAGGGAGGGAGAGAAATTACAATGTCATGCCTTAACCCCTTCATCTAATGAAGGGGTATTTATAGAGTGGTAAGCACTCTTTTCTTTATTGACTAAACTATCATTCATATCTATGTTAAGATATTTTAATTAAGCTCACTTAACTTTATTACATTTCCTATTTTAAACATAAAATAAAGTCTAAACAACATATAAAATAAATAAACCACTTAAAGTATCAATAATTGACACTTTTAAACCTAACAAGATATGTCGAGAATATTCTTTTTAGTATTTTATTTAGTTTTTAATTTTGTATTTGGTTTTTGAAAATTTGCTGTTTTTTGTATTTTCTTTTAAGGATTTTCTATTTTTGTATTTTGTTTTTCTGAAGATTTTATGAAATAATCAAAAATTGAAGTTTGAACAAGTGTAGAAGATGGTATGATATTTACATTTGTTGAACCTTTAGAAGAAGTGGGTTCGGAAGCCATAGAAGTACATGCACTCAAAGCAGAAGAAGTTGCACAAATAACTGTTTTAGGAGTATGTATTTCCTTTCCTGATGGTAAAGCACTATCATTCATGTTGATGCAAGTTCTAACAATCTTCCTCGTGGGAATCCACCTAAGACTAACAGAAGTGAAAATTCTACCTGTGGGTTTCCATATAAGAACAGATTTAGGAGGCGTTGTTTTTACATACACAGTGGAAGACTTAGTTGGAGAAACCTTTGTCATGTGAGGATCTATCTGACAGGTTTCTTAGCCTCGCTTTTCTTTTTTCTACGGGTATGTATCTTTTTGTTATCTTATGGGATTGTGTATCTTTTTTCTATGTAGAGGCATGAGAATTCACCTCAGAGAGGTATTTCAAAATGCATGCATCATGATTTACAATGTAAATGCATTTTTTGCATGTAGGACATGCCAAGTCTTTTGACTTCAAGAAAGGCTTTTGATTCCTAGGTTTTTCTGCTATGCAAACAACTTTTTTTGTTACACGACTACTTATGGAAGGTGGCCAACTCCTAGTTTGTTGATTAGTATTCCTAGGTTTTGGTTTGGTACCACTAACAGTGTTTGGTAATCTAGCAGGAGTAATCACACTAGGTTTTGAATTCAAAGCTTTGTCTTTCTGAAGTTGTTCCTTTTTCTTAGCTTCCTTTAGGTAGTAGTTATGAACTATGTCATTTGAACCTACAGATTCCTTTGGTGTCGAAGTTGACACAAGATTTGAATTATACATAGATGGGCCTGGTGCATTCACATAATGAGATTTTACAAACATAGGTTGTCTTACTTTAGGCCAATAATGTGGAGTGATTGTTTTTGTCAAAGCATTTTTTTACAACAACTTAGGAGGCAAACCGTGTTTTTGAAAATGAAGATCGTTCAAATTTAAACGCAGTCGGTTGTCTTACAACTGGATGATATTTCTGATAATTTGCAAAGGCGATTTCCCATAATTTATGGTTTTCCAAAATAAGTATCCACAACCTTACCTTTCATCTTGTTTTAACTTTTATGTATTTCAGCGTTTGTAATCGTCTTGTCTTGTAACTGAGCTTTCAAATCATTGATTTCAAACGTTTTTCAGTTGAGTTCAGTAATCATGGAATCATTATGTTCTTTCAAAGCTTTTACTTTATTCCCTAATGTCAAAGGTTGCTTTCCCCCAAGAGTTTTCACAAACATACTTTTCCTTTTCATGTTGCAAAGCAAGTTTAAGTTCAATATAGTGTGTTCTAGATTTACAAAACATTTGTCTATTTGTTGTGCTTTACTTTTGGAGAGCTTAAGTTCAAGATTTTCACATTCTTGATATTTCTCTAAATACAAACATTGCAATTCGGTTTGTTCATCGGTATTATCAAAAGAACGAAGAATAACACACATGATGTCATTCGAAAGACATTTTGCAAGAGTAGATCATATTATAGGATCCTTATATTTCACACAATTATGAACTAGAGAGAGAAAGCTAGAGAGAGATGGAAGGGAGAAACATATGAAAAACACACTAAATGTGTGTGTAAAATGATTCAACCAACACCCTCTCTATGTGTGGAGAGGGATTTTATACAAAGGATAAATCGGGCTTTCCATGGGCTTTCTATGCTTTGGCCTGGTTAGCTTACTAAATAATACTTTGTGGACTACGAGCTAGAAACGTAAAATACGTAGAGTGGCCAATCCTTTTTTAGATTCCTAACAATCTCCCCCTAAGGGAGGTCACTCCAGATTACAAATATCTTAAGCTTAGTATTCTATGAATGTCTTTAATCTTGCTCTCAATCTTAATTCTTTGATCATTATCTTGTGAATTTGATGTAGTGATCTTTAGACTTTAATCTTGAGCTTGTTCCTTAACTCGACTTGTGTGTGATCTTGAGCTTCTTTGAGATCATCAGCCAAAAGTAATCTCTAATCATCATCTTGTGGTCTTTCGCCATCTTGTGCTTGTGACATCTGGACCAACATGCTCATACCTTTCTTGATCTAGAAAGCTTGAATATTCTTTGTTCTTGAAGGTCTTTTAACTTTAATACTTGGTCACTTCAAGAAGGACTTCTGATATCAGAGTTGCAAAAGCTTTGAAATATATACTTGAGCTTTCATGATGTCTTTGGATGTGTCGGTAGAGTATGAGCATGTGGTTATGAATCTGACTTGTCTCTGGCCACCAGCTGCTACCATTGGGAATACATGCAGGTTTACGTTAGTAATAAACGAAAGAGTCTTTGTTCACTTTCGCTGAATACGGTTGTAATAACCACAGTTCCCCATTTATCATATTTATACTGCTTGTGATTAGGTAGAATTCCAAAGAATCTCCTTGACAAGGTTTCGCAGCTGCACTAGCTGTTCTTAATACCTGAGCGTCTCAAAGCAGACAACACAGTATGAGTGAATCAGTTAGACAAAGTCTCACCGATTGAAGAGAAAATTGATTTGAAAATCAATCGACGTGTCACTTGAGAAAATGTTTTTGTAACACATCAAGAGTTTTAAGCTTTTATCAAAATTCATCAACCGTCAATTCATAAGCTGGACCAATCCAGTGTCACAAATTTGATCCATTAAGGATCTCACAAGTCACCTACCAAGAGCTTGTTTGATGTTGTCTCATGCAGGATTTCCATCTTCATTATGAATACTTAAGTATCACTCAGATGTTCTGGCAATACCACAAGGATAATGCGTATGACTCTTATGATAATCCTTGTTTTCACTATGTATGAACAACAAGTAAATTAGAATAGTGTCCTAACGAGATTAATTGATGATCTCTTGGCTCTAGACTCAATTGTGTGTTTTGGTTTTAGTGATCAGAGGCTGGAGCTGACTAGCACCTTTTCAATACCGACTAACTCAGAGTGAGAAAGTTAATAGATAACATGTTTAGTCTCCGTGAGAAATGAAACATAAATCGTTTGAGAGATTCTGAGTGGCTAGGGCGGGTTGTACATTGCGTCACTAGGTTCATGACGACTATCTTCAATACTAGACAACATCTTAGTGTTTCTGATAGTTTATGCATTGACCTGGTTTCTGCCTTAGTGTATGGAGGGTTCCTTTCTTTTCACCCTTTATCCTTACAATTCTTTTTCATTCTTTAACCCCTTCAGTGCTTACTGAGACTTCATGACTAGTACCTTGTTGGGTTTGTTCCAGTACTAGCTCCATCTCAGTCGGCACTATCCCCTTATTCTCACTTTCACTCCTTTTTATATCATACCTAAGGACTTCTACACTAACTAGTCGATTGTCCCTAGGTAGATCCCTCTAGTTTTGGCTAGATCATGGGAACAAATACCTAACCTTACCAACCTTATCACTCCGATAAAATTAAATGCATGATCGGTCTTTTGGTACTGTTCTCCTTGCCATAAAACCATTTGAAAACCTTAATCAAGGTACTTGTGATATACTATCAAGCTTTTTGTACCCTCAATTGTGTTTTTTTGATTTTATAGAAACGCTCCCCCTCAACATGTGCATCGATATTCGAAAGTGTTTAGCACATGTAGGATGGAGTATACACATGAGTGCATAAAATCATATTTTTATCAGTTTTCATATTTTAATCATATTTTCTCCCCTTATTAAAAATTTTAAACCCTTTGATATTTTGGATATCAATTGATTCAAATATGTTAGAAAAACTAGGAGAAAAATGTGCTGATTATTCACAAGCCGATTAGGGAACATATTAATGCTCCCCCTCAATCTATGAGGGTATGTGTGAGTGTCAAGTATAATAATTTTGAAAGATTTTGAGTTTAACGAAAAACTCATGAAAAATTCATACATTGACACTTAACACCTTAGGATACACTACATACTAATAATAATGTACAAGATTTATTATACAAAATAAGATGATATTGACCTGAGTGTCGGAATGATGAAATCAGTCAGTTCTCTAGATAAGTCTGTAGTCAACATCTCTTAACCTTCCACTCACAAAGCTTTCGAGACTCCTAAAAATTCTCCTTATCTTGAGCCTTCTCTCAATCACCTCTATAAACTCTTGACTCCTCCTTTTATCATCCTCAGACCAAATCCTATGCTCCATGCCCGGGTTAAACTTGAACAGCACGTAGTCTTTGACCATATGATCCAGCTTTTCTAGAATTCTTGTCAACGTACCATCACTGAACTTGTGCACCTCATTCTCCCAAAACATCTTCTTCTTATCATTTCTATCTCTATAGATTATGGCCCTTGGCTTGTAGACAATGGTGTAATTTTCTTTTAATAGAAAATCAGATGCATCCCAATTCGGTTGAGTAAGATTGAGCTTTGTTTGATAGCTCTTAATACCGAGTTGTAGGTCTTCCATATGATGTCTGAAGACAATGTTCTGAATCCACAGATTGACTGCATTGTAAAGATGAACTTTGTCAATGCCATATAGGTGGTTGAGCTTGCCTTGAAGATGAAGCAGGTACATGTCTTCAAAATCATTCGGATGTAGATTTTTGTAGTCAGCTTCTGAGATCTTGTACTCTTTGTAGTCAGCTCTGCGTAGAACAATCTCTCTCAATAATGTGTAACTGTATCATGAGAAGGTCTTGATACTGACAACACTGAGAATCTTCATGTGAGATCTTACTACATGACGATCAGAGAGGGCAATGTGTCTTGTGATGTAGAATTCGTATTCACTAATATTATATTCACATTCACTTTCAATCCACAGTAACGATACTAGTTCTTTGAGCCCAAAGTCTTGGTAGTAAACCTCTTCCAGCTTGGATATTGAGAGAGCATGCCTTCTGTCTTTGTCACTTGATACAAGATATTCCAGATCCTTATTGAAGAAGTATTATGGTTGAATTGTTACCTGACCTGGTGGACCTCTTAGAGGTAATGGTTTGCTCACGTCAAGCATAACCTGATTACCCTCAGGATTAACCAAATCGATCTGATCTGTAAGCAGCGAGTGACACTCTTCCATTTAAAATTGAAGGGAAATGTTGTTCGTGGAAAATGGTCTGACTACCTTGAAAGCTGGACCTTCCAAATCAGCTTTGCTGAGCTTCGATTTCCCAATCCGCTTGCAATAACATTTGATGAAGGATCCCATATCTCCAGTTTTTTTAATTAACTTGTTCTCCTATGGATCTTTATGCGCATTGGAAATTGCATTGGCCTAATTGTTCTCAATTTTTGGTAAGTCATTCGGAGGATCGGCCCAGTCCAGTTCAGGTGTTTCTGGTCTTCCTTCTTCTGGTACATGCTTTAACCAGTCAGGTCTGGTCTTGATCTTTGGAAGATAGGCCACATCATTGTCCTCTGAGTCTGAAATATGTGCATCATATGGTATAGGAACATCTTCAACAGGCTATTCAGATTGAGAGGCAGTCTTTTTCTTAGAGGAGCTAGAAGGAGCTTCTCTTGTGTCAGAAGTCTTCCAGGTTGAGGATGTTTGAGCTTGAGACTATTTTGAAGCAGATATGTCAGAATCCTGCCTTTTCTTCTTATTTTGGTCCGAGTCTTTTGAAGGAGGTGGAGGAGGATCTTGGTCGTCACGGCATCTCTTACGAGACTTGGCCATTACTTCAACAAACTCTTCCCTGTTCTCACGATCCATATATTCCTCTAGAGCTTCGTAGAGAGTTATGTGCTCCGGAAGTGATTTGTAGGAGCCACTTTCGAACATCCGACCACGAAGAATTTCTTTCATCTTAAATTCTGACAACTCTCTAAAGCGTTCATGAACTGGAGCTTGGAGAGCGTTTTGTACAGCTTCTTTAACGTTCTCATTAATGTACTTGTCAATCTTCGAATACAAATCGTGATTCTCCAACGTGAATATCCTGGATGAGAGAGCTTGAGTAGTCTGATCCTGAACCTTGTTTTTATTTTCAAAATTAGCACATATTTGTTTCAGTGCCGAGACACGAGCAGCTAGCGTAGGATCTGTGGTGCTTTGTTGTTGTGCAGGTGGTGGTGGTAGAAGTAGTGTTATGGAAACTAGAAGGGGGGTTGAATAGTTTATAGGTTCGTTTTCATTTTAAAAACATTGCTTTCAAAATACTTAGATTCGAGTTGTATGTTTAACAAAACAATGATATGAATCAATCAATTAAATATCTAAACTAATGGAAAATAACAGCCACAATAATATACGAAGATGAGAGAAGGAACAATCAAACCAAGACACCAAGATTTATAGTGGTTCGGCTACGAAGCTCTTCATCGCCCTACTCTACTCCTCGAGTATCCTACTCGAGATTTCACTATGTCAAGGAGCTCCCTTCAGGCGGAGAAAACCGTTTACACGTCGCTTACGTTATTTTCCGACACTAAGCTAAATGTCGAGTCCTAATCTTAGCTAGAACCAATCTACCACTTCACAATCAATACATGATCACTAGATCTACACTATCAGATTTACACAATATCCAAATCATACAAATACACAAGATAATTACAATAAAGATTTGATACTTAGAAGAAAGGAGGATAGATCACAAATCAACACTTCGTATCTTAATACGAGTGTTCTTCTCTTGCACTTGAATGAGAGGGAAGAGATGAGAAGAAGAGATTAGATCACTTTAAACAAGATCAAGAGATGTTAGTGATCAAGATATTTAGTGAGAGAAAGAAGGTTTTTAGAGAGAGAAAGAAGTGTGAGAAAATTCGTGCAAAGAGGTCTGATTTTCTACAAGGAATGGAGCAGTATTTATAGGCAGGAAAATCCAACGGTCACTGGCGGCGGTCTCGACGGTCCCAGATATATAAGGGGGCCGCCAGGCCTATAAGGGGGCCGCCAGATAGACCATGCTCCCATTTTTTATCTTTTTGTAGGGAATGTTGTATCTGGTATAGAAGCTTCTATTTTGGGGGGAAAATTTAAATTTCAAATTTTAAGTTTTTAATAAAACTTTTCTTTTAATTAGAAAATATTTTGTATAATTAATTTTGTGAAATTCTTTTGTAAAAATGTAATGGATAAGAGAAAAATATTTTCTTGATCACTAATCATGCTTATTGATTTGTTTGTTCATACCTTAAGTGAGGATTTCGTCTCCCTTTTATAGGGAGAGTCTTGTGAGGATAAAACCTGCCAATCATCTTCAAATCTTCCAATCATACCATAATTGTTTATGGAAAATAATAATCGTCCCAATTAAACATTAAAACCGCCCTTATCTTGCTTTGACTTTTGTTTATATCCTTTGACGCGTTTTTACTTTGTCCAATAAAAGCCTTGAGACTGTCAATCGTGGCATGGGCGTGTGCTAGGATGTGTTGAGAGTGCGTTGTAAACAAATCGCAGCATAGGAGGGTTTGATTTTGGGCCTTCCCGCCTTTTTCAACTTATTTAATTATATTTCAAAAAATAGGATTAAAAAGGTAACGGGGTTAAGGGTTTGTTTGGTTTAGGGACTAACGGTGCAATAGATTAGGGACCAACTGTGTTAGTCCCTAAGGACTAACGGTGTAAAGGGTAAAACTGGGTTATGGTTAAGTGTTTTTGGTGGGCTTTTGGACGAGGGCTTGTTTTGGGCCGGTTGGAAGCTTTTGGGTTTTGTTATGGATTTGGTTTGGTTATGGATTGGATTGGACTTTTATAAAAGATTTAGGCTTATTATTTTGGGTTTTTGATTTAATAAACAAGCTTAATGGGCTGACTCGGCCCATTAACTTGGGTACGGGTTGGCCCAATAAGATGATTATGTCCTCGGCTTTGGTTTTGCACGCTCTTTCCAATTCCGTGCTCGGTTTTGTCCGGTTTTTGCCCTTTTTGTCTTTTTGTTGATATTCATTACCTGCACAGTAAATGAAACAAAACAAGCATATATTTGGCATTTAAAGTCCGTTTTTGGTTATTTAAGATTGTTTTATTGAGAAAAAGGTATGTGTATTTAAGCACATACCAAATCCCCTTATACTAAAATATTACCTTGAAAAGTAGCAAAGTAGCAAAGTTTTAACCCCCTTAAATTAAATACCTTGAAAAGTAGCAAAGTGTAAAATTAAAAAGGGATTAAGAAATTACTAGTTTTTTAAACA
>BQNB010147494.1:0-16430 GCA_026074375.1 Tanacetum coccineum
CTTTGTTGCAACCCGATGTTGATGCTACATCAGTATCAGCATGTTTTGTCGTATCTCTTTAGACAGTTGCACTACTTTTGGATCATTATCAAATTTTGACTTCAACTTGTGTAAAAATTTTGTTACCAGTCTTGCCACCCGATTTCTTCTTTGTTATTAAAATAAAACCATCGTCATCAGTACCCGAAGTCTGATTCTTACCTTTATCCATTCCATTCACCAAATGTTTAGGAGCAACTTTGGGACATTTCTCAAGTGAGTGACCATATATCAAACATGTACCACAATGAAGGGGTTTTCACTCATATTCAATACGAAGTCTCTTTCGTATACCCCCTACCTTCAAGCTTAGGAACAACCATCACCAAATTATCTTTAAACTCATTACATGCATTAATCTCTATCAAGGATATTGCATAGCTGCTCCGCCCCCATGAATCTAAACACATGTTATTCGTATACGAGTCTAACATCATAGGAAAACCAATTTTTACGGCCATTAATCTTAATCCATCAGAAGTGTATGCAACCAATGACACGTCATGAAACTTCACCTAAACTGGAACTCGAGACAATTCTTCTTTTAAAAGGCTCACAGAGGGCGACCACTTATTAAGAAAAATGGGATTTCCACCTTCATCCATGAACCATATCGAAGTATAGGATCAGCACCCTGAATCGATGAGAACTTAAAAAATAAAAAACCGTTCTTGTTCATAGTTACCTTCAAAAAACAATATTTTTCTCAATTATTGCGCATAAACATTTAAGAACGAGAAAAGCAAGAATTTTACCGATAAAGTAAATGTATAGCGAGTTATTAGATCTATCATTAACCGCATGAACCGACACTATAGGTAATTCAAAGTCATAATCAGTGTTATCAGGCACACTAGTTTCAAATTTTTGAAAGTTAGCCTTACCCACGTTAACCGAAAGGCTTAGCTTAGTAGCATATGTTATTGAGACTTGATTAGTAGAAAAATTACTTGTCTTATTACCCACATTTACAATAGGATCAGCAGCAACACAAGAAGCCTCAACATTAGAATTATCGGCCATGTATAGAAGCATCAACTGTTACTTGCTCAACATTAGTATCCTTTATTGGTTGTGTTAGATAGTCGAACTGTTCATTAGAATGATGCACGTTTTCACATGAAGTAGTAGTCACACCATCATCATTAGCCCCCAATGAAGCATTAATACTCGATTCCATGACCTCATTGGTCACAATATTTGTGTCATTGGATAATGAGGTCGAGTGTCGGACTTGTTGGGATTTATTAATCTAGTAACCGTTTACTATGAGTACGCGAGGGATGGATCTAGTTTGATGTTGTGGATTAACAAATAAAATTAGCACATAATTTTACTAACCTTATGTCATTTGAGTTACTAAAACAATATTGACGAGTTCTTGATCTTGAATCTTTTCTTTGAAAACCATTAAGTAATAAGTTATCACCTTATTGGTAGACATTATATACGTCACGTAAATACAGTTGGATTGCATATAGTTGCTTCACGATAATCATGGAACGCGTTCCTAGTTCTAGATTCATTTGTCTTGAACTGACCGAATCCCTAAGAGGTATTTATACGTTCAATCTGGTATTAGAGGGAGAAACAAGGAAATCGAGCTTTGCTTGTTGCTTGACTTGAGCCGAATAAAACCCTAAGGGTTTTAGGGTTTCGGTTAGGGTTTTGGGGGAGGAAGCAAAAACCAATAAAGGGTTTTGTGCAAGAGCGTCGATCGGCTTAGAATGATATAGCATTCTAACTTGTCCTCCAAGTAAAGCCACTGCCTCCTCAAGCTTCTCGAAAACGACAACCAACCCCTACCTAGATTCTTTGATTCGGCCGATCAAGGGAGAAGTGATCCTAAGAGTTTGGATTTCGCTTGTTACCTCTTTTGCTTAAAAAGTAAAAAATACAATTTACAAATATGATTTAAAATTCGAATCTCATAAACAATATAACTTGAAATGACTTGCGCCTCTTTGGTATAACGAAATAGATAAAGTTCCTGTATTTTATTTTATTTCATGACTCTTCCAAGATTGTATACATTTCATGTTAGAAAACATAATCATATCCTTATACATTAGTTAAAAACAACTACTAGTATTTTAATAGAGCTAGGATCCGTATTTCTTGATCCATCCCTAGAAATTGTTGGACCCAAAAGCAACAAAAATAGTAAAAGGACAGAAAAGAGAGCAACCATGGGAAATGAGATGCTTTTGGAATGAGGCAGAGGTAGATCATAGATGTCAATGATGAGATGTGTACACGTGGCGCAAACGTATGTGAACATTGCTCAACCACATAGCGGGCAACTTCCACCACGTACAAACTTTTCAATGACGAGATCCACCATGTCACGGTGGTCCTAATCCAGCTCGTTTCCTGTCGGGGTCCATATTTTGATTCTTTTCCATGCATGATTTTCATCAACTAATATAGGAGCTTAAGCCTGTTACTAAGCATACTTGAATCCGACAAAGCTTGTTTTGAGAAAACTAATTTTCATTGCTTCACGTTTGTTTGCACTATACATGACTCAAAATCAATAGATGTCGCATTCTAATTATAGTGATGGTTACAAGTTCTTGTTATTGTTGGAATACGTTAGTTGGATCCGCATGTTAAGCAACTAGAAATAAGTGAGCTTATTGGGGGCACACACGAACACACAAAGAGTACGTTTATTAAATATTAAATATGTATACGTGTTATATATTTATTAAATGTTTACTATGTTTCACGAAATATATTTAACGGATTGTTAGTTTTACCGTTAGACGTTATAAACTAATTAATACACGTTAAATTAAAAGAGAAGGACCTAAAGTGTCGATTTTGTAAAGTGTGAGATTGCTAGACAATAACTTGGAGTAGAGAACAAGTTTTTGTCTAGGGTTTGTATACTATATAGTGCCTCCTTATTCCATCCGATCGGTAGAAAAAGTCCCGTACAAACACATCAAAATAAACAATTGCAAAACTCCTAGGTGTCATTTGGTTTATTAATTTGAAATTCCAGAATTTTAAACTCTAGTAAATTTAAACTCTTTAGAATTTATAATTTCAGAATTTACAATGCATACGCATGTTTGGTTGACAGAATTTTATAATTTTTTGAAATTTGTCATTTTGTTTATTATTGCAATTTTTTAGGGAGGGACAGATAGGGGTGTCAAAAAACCCGATCCGACCCTGATTAAGCTTATTTGGGTCGGGTTATGCTGGTAAAAAAAATTATTCGGGGTCAACCTGAGTAACCCGAATACTAAATAGTGTCGGGTGACGGGTTGTAATTTTTGATCACTCGGTTTTGGGTCGACATGATTGACCCAAATAAATATCTTTCTAAAATAAATTTTATAAATTTTCCGATGATAAAAAAAATCAATTTTATTACGTTTTTACTCATATTCAGGTTTACCCAAACCCGAACGGACCCGACCCGAGTTGACTCGAACCCGTACGGACCCAACCCCGAGGTAACCCGACCCGAATTGGCACGAACCCTACTAACCCGAATTCAAGTAGGGTCGATTTTGGGTATGAAATTTTTATCCTTGACTCGACTTTGACCCAACACGAACGTGACCAACCCGACCCAACTAAAGTGATGGATATCCTTTGATTTAAACAAACAACAAACCAAGAAAAAATAAAACAAAAATAACTAGAAAAAAAGTTTATAAATTTTTTTTAAGTAAATGAAAATTCTTCACTTTTTGAAGCCATTTAGATTTTCCCTATTTTGGCAATTCATGAAATTTTAAATTCCCTCATTTGTGTTACCAAACATAATCTTTTAGGAAAAATTAAAATGCAAATACCATGAATTTCCCCCCAATATACCCCAACCAAACAGCACCCTAGTTTGTTTTCTTTTCTTCCTGCATACGACAAAGAGAAAACAAGTCTACATTGATTGCATGCAATTATCATATTTACGTATGCATGTTTATATTTAAACATGCAAGTATTATTTAACTGTGTCCATTGGTTCCTTTTCTTTCTTTGCTAGCCGATTCAAACGCTAACCTATTAGGGTTTTGGATCGGATCTAGTATGAGCTGTAAACACAAGTTGTTAGTGTCGTGAAGCAATCACTAACATCTAATGGCGGACCTTGAACATTTATTTTTTTTGGGAGGAAGGGGGCAAATTACTTTAGATATACCAAAATAAAAAAGTGAACAATAACTTTTAGACGGAAGTAGTAATATTTACATTACGTGTCACGATTTTGGGAGGGCCGGGACCTCCCCTGCCTCCACTAAAATCCGTCACTGCTAGCATCCTAACGTGTTCGTGTGATGTGTAGTGTGAGTATACCGTAGAGGTGGTAACGTAACCACTACGTTTTCGAGATCAAGATTCTCGTTTATTGATTTATTCAATAAACTAACGGTTAGTATTTATTTATTTATTTGTGTGTTAATTCTAATATCATACTAGATTCATCCGTTGCGTACTCATAGTAAATATGGTTTACTAGTTATAAAATCTCAACAGTGGCATCACGAGACAACATCGTTTGGTGTTATGGGTTACACACTTTTAAAACACGCTAGATCCGCTTTAAATTTATTTTATTTATTGTTTTGTATGGAAATTATGGAAATAATATGCAATTTCTTGTCATAAATAATAAATAAATAAATCTTGATCTTGTTAATTATTAAAAGTTAATAAAGTTTAAAAAAAAGGAAACTAGATCTTTTAATTAATAAAGTAGATATTGTGATTATTAAAAGTTAATAAAGTTTTAAAAAAGAAAAGTAGATCGTTTAATTAATTAATTAGATCTTGTGATTATTAAAAGTTAATAAAGTTTTAAAAAGGAAAGTAGATCTATTAATTAATTAAATAGATCTTGTTATTATTAAAAGTTAATAAAGTTTAAAAAAAGAAAGTAGATTAATTAGTTAATTAAAACTTTTTCGGCCTTAAGACCCACTCAATCATGTTATATGATGAATGGGGCGATCTAGGTATTAAGATGAAAACCTAGTGAGGGTCTTTTGGTTCTCCAATTGGGGAAGACTCTTATGAGAACTCGGAGCAATACATGTTTACTGCTTTCCATATAGAGTCTATGTTTTAATCATCTTCTTTTATGTCTGTTTATTTGTTTATGTGTTTTCCTTGATACTTGTTATACGCAAAAGGTTTTTACAAAACTATAAACGGACTAATACTTATAGAGAAGGATGTTTTAATATGTCGGTTAATTACACGCATAATGTTTAATCCTTGTGACCTCCTTATATGTTTATGTGTAAAACTTGTTTTTGGCGAAATTAACTAGACATTAAACTATGAAACTTGATTTCTTGAAAAATAAAAACTGGACATCGTTAGTCATTGGGAAATTCGGCTCACCCATTTGAACAAACTATAAGAGAAGTTTAAGGCGGGCCGTTTATTTTCCCTAAAGAAATCAGGTTTTTAATAAGCTTCGCGCTGACCTGCTTTGTTGTGATATTTAATCTATACATTCTCTTTGTGTTTTGGTGATGGCAAACATGTAACTTGTAAATCATTACGTAAAGTACGCAAGTTACTTGTATACATAAATCATCTACATAAACATTCATCAACTCTTCTCGACGTCCCGGTACTCCTACAAATATGGACTTCGCTAATTGGATCAGGTCAAGAAAACAGACAAGCCCATTGGGGGCCCAATAGTGTTTGGTCTATTATGGCCCATTAAGACCCATCAAGGCCCAATCAAAGCTTCTAGAAGATGGAGGGAAACTAGTGATTTCAAATTTGAATTTGCTTCTAGAAGATGGAGGGAAAACTAGTAATGCATGCTTTTATCCAAGCACTCTTTTGTCCAAACAACCTTTTATCCATTGGACAAAAGAGACCTCTCCAAGTCAAGGCTCTCCTATAAAAGCTCAAGGCTTCTTCCCCCTCCTCCATGAAGAAAAAGCCACAAAATTTATATACATACACATGGAGTTTTTCTTTCTTCATCTTTGATCATGGTTTTTGCATAAGGCATAAATCATGGTTACACTCTATGTTAGTTCCACAAATACCAAGGGGTATATAGTGATGTATAGGATGTCTCTACATGAAAGTGATCACATTTGTTTACTCACTTATCATGTAGTAGATCAAGTCACATAGAAGTAATTACATTTGATCACTTGTATGTATAGATTGTGTTATATGTTGTAATTCATTTATATGTTGTGTAATTGTGTGTGATAGATAGATTAGGATGATCTTGTTAGTATCTAGGTGAAGTATAGTGAAGTTGTGAAGTGTAGGAAAGTTGTGAAGTGTAGGGAAGTTGTGAAGTGTAGGGAAGTTAAAAAAGGGAGATTGTTGGTAGAAATATTACGATATTTAATCTATACATTCTCTTCATGTTTTGGTGATGACAAACATGTAACTTATAACACATAACGTAAAGTGCTTAAGTTATTCGTGATCACAAATCACCAATACATTCATACGACAAAATCTCTCGACGTCTCAAGTTTGCTTTAACAAAGTTTGCACCCGACGTAAATCACTTAAGGTATGAATAAATAAATGCCTAATGAATTTTATGATCAAAGGAATTTTTATTCAATCTTACATTTTTTATAAAAATGTCACAAACATTTTTATAACTTTTATTTTAAATTCAAATTTTCTACCTAAAAACGGCTAGAAATGTTCTAGAAAACACCTCCCCCAGAAAAGACAAAAAGAGAGCGTCTGGCCTGGGTGCCCCTCTTAATTATAAGGGCGGTCCCCTTAATTATTAAGGGGACTGGCACCCTAATTAAGGGGACCGCCCAGACAAAAAGGCAACTCAGTTTGCCTATAAATACTGGACTATTCCCTACTGATTTTCTAACCTTTTGCACACACTTTCTTTCTGTTCTAAATCAGTTTATACTCTCCTTTTAATCCTTTGATCATTTAATCTTAAGCATTTGTTTCCAAGTGATTCAAGCTTATTCCTCCAAGTGCAAGAAAAGAACTCTCGTTTCATGGAAGATACGAAGTTAATAGTTTAGTTTAGTGCATCCGTGACAAGTCCTACATTCACAAAAGTATAGCACGAGTCCAAGCAATTGAAAAACTTATGTAAATAGATAGATCGTGATGATCGATAGGTGTGTATAGTTGTTAGATCGGGGTGATCTTAGTAAGTAGTGTTAGATTGGTGTGATTGTAGTAGTGTCTAGGTGAAGTGAGGTTGTGAAGGGTAGAGAAGTTGTGAAGCAAAGTAAAGTTGTAAAGTAGAGAGAAGTTATGAAGTTGTGAAGAATAGTCGTGTAGTGAAGAAGAAGTCGTGTGGTGAAGCCAAGTAGTGAATTGTCGTGAAGTTGTGTGATTAGTTGTGATAGATTGGTTCTAGCTAGGATTAGAACTCGACATTTGGCTTAGTGTCAGAAATCGGTGTAAGCTTAGTTATGTTCGGTTTTCTCCGCCTAAAGGGAGCTTGTTGACTAGTGAAGTAACTCTCGAGTTGGGTACTTGGGGAGTGGAGTAGGGCGAAGAGGTGCTTCGTGACCAAACCACTATAAATCATCGCGTCTGGTTTGCATTTTCTTTTACCTTTTGCTTTACATCTTTATTTACCTTATTGCTTTACATTTATACTTGCATTAGATATATATGTGTGTTGATTGTTGCTTATATTGTTTGGATGATGATTGTGTCATAGATAGAAGTTAACATTATGATTGTGTTTATATTGCTATGACATGTTCTAGTGGATATAGATGAATTATTCACACTCATCATATTGCATCTAACTTGATGGATAATTTGATACAAACAGTTTTAAGTTTTTAAATGGAAACGTATTCACCCCCCCCCCCCCACCTCCCCCTATCTACATATTCTACAATTGGTAGCAAATACCCATTGAAGGGGGATAAATATGAACAAGTGTTTTTGTTGCTTAACACCGTATTAGGTTGTTTGTTAAATACATCTAATTATACTAGCACAGAGGTAAAAATTGATGCTTAAAATAATTGTTATCAAGTTCGTATTAAAGTGTCATAAGTTGTACACCTTTCCACAAAGTCAGTAAACAATTTTGTACGAAAAATGAAAATCTGAGTATCAGATGGCCGGCCCCCTTAATTGTCTAGGCGGCCCCCTTAATTCCTGGCCACCCTCCTTATATTTAAGGGGACCACCTGTCTGATTCGGTAGTTTTTTGGAAACTTTGAAAAATCATATAAAATCAACTGTTAGTCCGTAGAAGTCGTGCCACCCGCCATTTCGAAGAGAATTGAGTCTACTTTCATATAAAAATACTTCCAAGTATTTATTTCAAACTTAAGTTAGTCAGAAATGCAAAATACTACTTATTGTCCAAAACGTCGAGTCTCGTTTTAACGTAAAACTTGTATTTTATCTTTTCCTTTCGAGTCGGACATTTCTAGTCGGTATATCTTTGAAAAATGGTGTAATTAACTTTTAAAAAATATTAAACTTGATTTTTGAAATGGGGAGGAAAATATTTTATTTTTAAATAAAACCGAGCCATGTATACATTGTTGTATCTAATACACAAAATGACGACAAGAACTCTTATGTGTTAATGGCTATGTGAATTAGTATGCACTTCTTGTTCTAAAGTTTTGTTAATAAAATTATTAAATGATTGTTGCATATTTGTAATTGAGCTAATTGAATAGCTAAGCACATGTGTTCTAAGTTACACTAATCGTTTTTAGCTCTAGTTTTTTTAAGATTATGCCGTAACTAGAACTTATCCTAGTATTCACTGTACTAAGTTGCGAAATTATATTTGCATTGCATATAGGCATAGATCACTTAAATTACAAATGTTACATAAACACCTGTTAAATCTTTTCCGAGTATTGTAATATACTTAGGAATATAAGAGTTCAATAACATGTCAAGTATATTAATTAAATTGTTTAAAACTAGACACCTAAATATTCCAACGATTAATCATATTCAATAAATAGTTTAAATATTTATACAACAACTGTGCTTTGTTTGACTTGGGTTTGGATAAACAAAAGAAAAGATTGTATTAATACATTAGTAACTAAGATAAAAAATGCTTGTGCTTGGCATGGTTCTAACATAAACACACATAATATATATTTTTAACAGTAATAGATATAATTACAAAAGATGTGTGTTGTATAAAAATAGTATAGAAAAACTCATTTATATACTCATAAAATATCAAAAACTATGCATATTATACATAACAACAAATAGTTTTTCGCACAAGTAAAATTTACGACAATCTTGAAATAAGAAATTAACTTATCATTATTCATCAATCTCACCTTACAACTAATCTTGGGATTAATTGGAAGACTGTGATATAATGGAACCACATATTAAAATTTATTTATTTTATTTTAAATGAGTGTTTGTGAGGATCAAGAAAGATTTCGAGAACATATAAATTCATTATTCAAATTATGAATGATATCTTTATTGAATCTAATTGACAAGTTTTCGTGTATGGACATGAAATCGGATTCTTATTTGTTTAGTTTCAAGATTATATCAAAATATAACAAAAGATATCATCTTGGATCTACATAACTCGATCACACTTGATTGATATGAAAATAATTACATCCTTTTCTAGATGAAAAGAATATGCATCGGATCATAACTCCACACTTTGTGTTGAAGAAATTAGTCATATTAGGAATCTACTTGTCCAATGGTTGTGTTTCAAATATTATACTAATATGTTTAATACATGCATAAAATACACAATGAAATAGGATTGACGACTTAGATGTTTCGTCCGAAATATCCAAGCAATTTACATTGTAATGCAATTGGTAAATGTGTCATTTCCGAAAAACCAAACACGAGCAAACTAACAACATATGTAAATTTTGCTCATACAACATAAAAGAACAACTCAAAGCCAAAATTCACTTTTAACTATCTCAAATAAAAATAATATTATTGTTTATTTACCTAGGATGACATGATATTTGGGAAACATTATGTTTAAAGAATTTATGGACTTGTCGTATTAAACGATTAATAAAAGATAATATATATCCTATTTATTTTATTTTCTTCATAGCATAAATGGTTGTGTTACAAGAAAATACACTACATATAATTTGAAAAATATAAGTTATTAGAATTAAAAAATAACCTATCACAATATGTGTCAATGCATAAACAAGTAAAAGTACATTTATTCAAATACTTATTTAATTATGGTATACAACATTGATAAGAATAATTATTTTAGAAAAAGCATATTTGTTTAAAAATAAAATAAGTCTCTTTTTAATCATTTATCAATAATATAACACCTCGTATTTTAGGTCATTGTATGACATTATGAAATTCATAATTTATTTTTAGGGTTTTACGCGTTTGCTCTTAAACCGTAAACGTTAAGTTAAATCGCGTAAACTGAAAATGATCATTCAATGTAAACGGGCATTAAACAATTAAATGTTTACATCAAGCAAGTGTTATATGATTATTATGAGGATAATTAATGACTTTGTTCATCTTATTTTTATCGGCTACGTAAAATGCTTACGTTTCATAATAAAATACGTTTAGGCATACCCGGAAGTTCTAAAACCTAACTACGCCTAAACGAATACCCACGATTATACCCAATACTCAAAATAATCAAAAATTACATCATATACATATATATATGCCGAAATTATAAGATAGAAACAAGACTTTTTAAGTATACATAATATCTAGATATTATAAAGATATTTATGAAATAAACTCTTACACTTTTTATCAACTTGGCATGTTAACTTAACCTAGGGTTAGAAAGTAACCATGGTTAAGTTAGCAAGATATTTTCACTATAAATAGGCATGCATGCATGAGTAAAATTTTCATACTCTTATACTTGAAAATTTCATTTTCTTTCTCCCTTTTTCACCCTAAAACTCACGGCTCAATTAAGCCATCCAAACAAATCCACACTTTGATTTTCTAAGATTATACAACCCTTTATACATCTATCCTAAGATGTATTAAGTCATATTCAAGCCTTGGATCACCATTTGCAAGTATTAAGAAGAAAAAGTAAAGATTAGGGTTTTGGAAACCTAATCTAGGGTTATAAGCTTGAAAGCTTGGTTTTGAATCTAAACACGGGTTTAGAACTTATTTCACATCTCTTACATCATTACTAAGGTTTTCCTAATTCCTTTATACTTTTATTTCTTATGATTTTATGTGTTACATGTTAAATATAGCCATAATCACCACTAATGACTTTCTAATATGAAAAATGAGTTATTATTTATGTTTATGATTTTATACACTTATTCTTAATGTCAATATGTCCAATAAAACCATGGAAAAGTAAAAATAAAAGTATGTTAACCTATAGGATTAAGTATAGAACAATTGTTAGTTAAATTAGGGTTTTTATAATGTTTCTAATCTTCTCAATAAGAAAATAATGAAAGTAAAAGGGTAAACTTGTTACAATAATTACAAGTGACTAGGAATGAAATTGGACTTTATTAAACAGTACCACTTATGGAAAAAATATGTTATATTTTTAAAGTAAACTACAAAACTAAATAATACAATAACACAAGTTTAAACTCATTTAAGAATAATATCATTAGGGGCTGTTTGTAATTTAAAATTACATATAGTTATTTATGATATTTATAAAATACTACAATGTCACAAGTATCGATTGGATCATAAAGAACTCGAAAAACCCTAATAATAACGCATAATGATACTCCAAATTAAAAAAGTTATAAGAAATTACATACTTTATAAATTTTTATTTTTATAAAAAGTACATACACATATAAACTTATACATTAATAGTACAACCATAATATGATTCAACTTTCATAACGAGACGTTCTCGAAATGAATCGATAAACAAAATCGAGCTAAAACGATAAGATACTACTAAAACGGTTTTTCGTACATTAAAAGTATAAAATAAAAATCGAGTATATACTGTTTGAATAGTTAAAACACTATCATCGCAGAAAATCAAAAACTTGAAAATATAATATTTTGATCACAATCTGTCTTACGTACGAAGACGTGGGACGTAAGAAAAACGCGAGCAACGGGCTTAAAAAACGACCAAATTAGTTCCATTTTTTACGAAAAATATTTTATAAACGTTTTCACTTTATAATATATTTTACTAAAACGATAAGTCGGTGATTAAGCTATATAGAATATGTTGAGGGTTTATCAAAGTGCAATATTTACTAAGGGAGTTTTCATACTGATGCCTCTATTCGATGGCTTCATCGACGAGTGTTGTTGGATTTACGATTTAAAGTACTAACTCACGAATTACATGTCATGACCTCTTTATTTATGATAGCCCGAACGATAGTACGATGTAACAACTATAAGATTATATTCAATGTTATAAATTGAAGTACTCGGTACTTATTCGACCTTAATTTAAATAGGTTGCATCGCACGTTTTGCGTGACATTTTATCTGTGATTATTGGACTATCAGTACTCAAGGTGAGATTCATAGCCTCGCTTTTACTTATTTACATGCTTTATAAACCCGCGAGGGTGGGATAACATTCCGGTGTTACATAACTCTTTAACACATACTCGTTTATCTTATAACAATGTAATTACTTTCAAGGACATATGTGAGCTTCGATAGCCCCCTTTTTACCAACTAAATTGATTTACAAAGTTCTCTAAGGTGAATTACATTGCTTGTTTTACTATTGGACACAAGTGTTTTTCTAAGTGTTTTCAACTGTATGATATCCAGATTACTGCCTGAATATTATTGCCTAAGTTACCACTATTGCCAATTAAGTCCCTACTATATCATGAACCGTCAATCATTGCTATTTAAGTGAGGCGGCGGAGTGTGTTGTGGATATATCTATCGGGACTGACAATCCCCACCTGGAATATTTCTGTCACGAAGTAGAACCATAGTTGCAATTTAACATTGAGAATACTTTAGAGTTGTTTGGCAAGCCATCTATACATGGTTGGGCACAACTAGTTAAGGCTTCGGGTCATGGAGCTTATGCAAATAATACAAAGTGTTTGACATGATGAATTTGTTTCTCTTGTCTACCTTAACCATTTTGGACTAATCGGAATACGTACATTAGCTGCTATTACTTGTTTTGGACTTCGGAATACGTACTTAGTCCACCATTACTTCGATCTTGTGGTCCACTACTAAACATTACTTGATTTACTGAATCACTACTTGGATTTCGGATATAACACTTTGAAATACTGTAACGCTACTTTTCTTCTGAAATATTTCTTAAATTATTTCAATACTATTTTTATCTAAACCTATGAATTCACCAACTTTATGTTGACCGTTTTTGCATGTTTTTCTCAGGTTATTATTGTACGTTAGCAGATGTCTTACATGCTCTAAGATTAAAGCCGAACACCAGAAACCCTCAGGACTTCTTCAGCAACCAGAAATTCCTGAGTGGAAATGGGAAAAGTTAGCAATGGACTTTATCACAAAGTTGCCTAAAAGCAGCAGTGGGTATGATACGATTTGGGTCATTGTGGATAGACTGACCAAGTCGGCTCATTTCCTACCTATTCGTGAGGACTACAAAACCGAGAAGCTGGCAAAGATTTATGTCAACGAGATTGTAGCGAGACATGGTGTGCCGGTGTCAATCATTTCAGACCGTGATGGTCGATTCACGTCACACTTATGGCAAGCTCTTCAGGAAGCATTGGGTACAAGACTAGACATGAGTACAGCTTACCACCCTCAGACCGACGGTCAGAGTGAGCGTACTATTCAGACGCTGGAGGATATGCTTCGAGCCTGTGTTATGGATTTTGGTGGCAGTTGGGATACTCATCTTCCATTGATTGAGTTTTCTTATAATAACAGTTACCACACAAGCATTAAGTGTGCACCATTTGAGGCTCTGTACGGGCGGAAATGTAGATCCCCCGTAATATGGACTGAAGTTGGAGAAAGTCAGCTTATTGGACCAGAAATTGTGCAAGAAACGACTGAAAAGATTTTTCAAATCAAGGAAAGATTGAAAACGGCAAGAAGTCGCCAGAAAAGCTATGCTGATAAGAGACGTAAGCCTCTTGAATTCGAAGTTGGAGACCGAGTGTTACTGAAGGTATCTCCATGGAAGGGAGTGGTACGATTTGGTAAGAAAGGAAAACTAGCACCACGATATGTCGGACCATTTGAAATCATCGAGCGTGTTGGACCGGTGGCTTATCGGCTGAAGTTACCCCAGGAGCTAAGTTGTGTTCACGACACGTTTCATGTGTCAAACCTCAAGAAATGTTTGGCGGAGCCAGATGTTCAAGTGCCTTTGGATGAGATCGAGATTGATGAAAATCTTCGTTTTGTTGAAGAACCTCTTGAGATCGTGGAACGAGATGTGAAGAAGCTAAAGCGAAGAAGAATCCCATTAGTCAAAGTTCGTTGGAACTCTCGGCAAGGAGCTGAGTATACCTGGGAACGAGAAGACCAATTCCGGATAAAATATCCGCATCTTTTCTCCGAACCCGTACCTTCGTCAAATGTCGCAACTTGAGCCTTGAGGACAAGGCTCATTTAACGGGGAAGGACTGTAACATTCCGTATTTTCAGGTCATTTACAATACTATTTAATTTCACTATTTTTTTTTCTCGTACGCGTTCACTTTTAATTTTAATCGTTAAGCTAAATCGCGTAGACTGAAAATGATCATACAATGTAAACGGGCATTAAACAATTAAATGTTTACATCAAGCAAGTGTTATATGATTATTATGAGGATAATTAATGACTTTGTTCATCTTATTTTTATCGGCTACGTAAAATGCTTACGTTTCATAATAAAATACGTTTAGGCATACCCGGAAGTTCTAAAACCTAACTACGCCTAAACAAATACCCACGATTATACCCAATACTCAAAATAATCAAAAATTACATCTTATATATATATATATGCCGAAATTACAAGGTGAGACCAAGACTTTTTAAGTATACATAATATCTAGATATTATAAAGATATTTATGAAATAAACTCTTACACTTTTTATCAACTAGGCATGTTAACTTAACCTAGGGTTAGAAAGTAACCATGGTTAAGTTAGCAAGATATTTTCACTATAAATAGGCATGCATGCATGAGTAAAATTTCATTTACACCTTTTACTTAGAAAAAATTTCTTTCTTTCTCTCCCTTTCCTAGCCAAAACCCACGGCCAAATAAGCTCATATAATCAAACCATATGAAATTTTTCTACAATCTATACAACCCTTTACACATCAATCCTAAGGCATACTAAAGTGTTTTCAAGCATTGGGCTCAACATTTGCTAAAGATTAAGGAAGAAAAGGGAAGATTAGGGTTTTAAACCTAATCTAGGGTTTATAAGCTTGTAAGCTTTGGTTTTGAATATAAACACGGGTTTAGAACTTATTTCTCATCTTCTACATCATCTCTAAGGTCTTCTTAATTCCTTTATACTTTTATTTCTTATGATTTTATGTGTTATATGTTAAATATGGCTATAATCACCACTAAGGACTTTTAAATATGTAAAATGAGTTTTCACTAATGTTTATCGATTTATGCACTTATTCTTATGTCATATGGTCATATATATCATGGAGAAATGGATCTATAAATATGTTAACATGTTGTTTAAGTATAAACATGTTTAAGTGAAAATTAGGGTTTTAATGTTACTTAATATAATTACAAATGAAAGTAATGAAATAAATTGTTAAAACTTGTTACAATGACTTTACAAGGACTATGGATGAACTTGGACATTATTATAAGTACCACATATGTAAAATATGGTTATAAGAGTTTTTATAGTAAACTACTAAATTAATTAATACATAAAACAAGGTTTTTATAAAGATATACACATTTATAAATAGGGGCTGTTTAAATTCGAATTCAATACAGTAGCTTTTGACTTTATACAAAAATAATACGTCTGATAAGAAACTCGAAAAACCGATTTATAACGAAAAAGATACGTTAATTACGAGTTTACGACTATAAATACTTTTATAAAACTATTTTTATAAAAGTTACTATTCATTACAGCAACTTTCATTTTTAAAACATCTAATATATGATATAACTTTTAATTACGAGATCGTACTCGAAAGAATCGCTAAAAACGGAACTATAACGAATAAACTACGACATTTTCGATAATTAAAGTTTATAAAAGTAATTTTATAAACTATGAACAGTAAAAGTACTATTCATCGGGATTAAAACGGGATTAAAAGTACGACATTTTCGAAGGAATCACTAAAATCAGGATTAAAACGAATAAGTTATTACGATTACAAGTTTACGCTAATTAAAACTAAAAACACTATTCATCGCAAAAATTCAAAAACTTAAAAATGTAATATTTTGATCACTCGTCTTACTACGAAGAC
>BQNB010147495.1:0-16429 GCA_026074375.1 Tanacetum coccineum
CAAACTCTTGAGTTCAATAGTAATTTCAAGTTAATTTCATACTTCATAATTATGATTATATAATTTAACCATAATTATATTTGACTAAAGCATGTAGTCAAAATCATGAAGTAGCTTTACATTATATCTTGACATTTAAATGTAATAGGGAAGCAAACATCTTGTGTGTTTAAGTCCTAGTAGAATTATTAGCTTTCTTACCTTGCGGTCAAGAGAAACCAATAATTATATTGTTATATGTTGTTCCTTGCACACACTTAAGATTTCTCCCACTTGTGTGTGGCATAACATTATTTAAAGCAGACAAACAATACGACAAGCATTCGATTGTATAAACAATTTGATAGTGTCATAGATATTACAAGTAGATATCAAACCATAACGTTTAATAAGGAATTATGGATTATTATTCTATAGATAACGTTTCGAAAAGCAACATCAGAAATGCAACTTGTTATCTAATAAAATAATATGCAATCTTCCTTAAAACTATGGTTGTTCATATTCGGAAAGTAATGAATTATTTCAAAGCAAGCTGGAAATAATATGGGCAACTAACAAGGAAATAAATCTTGTAGCTCCCACTGAATTTGACAACATTACATGAATGTCATTTTAGTAATAAAACGCAAAGCTCCCACTTGTTTTGTCAAAATTGTAAGTGTTACATCACCGGTAGAAAGAAAATAGCGATTTATTTACTTTCCTATTCTCTTAGAATGCCTATAAGTACCAATGTACTTATGTATTAAACAGAGTATATGAAGTTATACTTGTGTAGATGAGGGAATAGCCATCCACGCTTTCATTAACTTGAACATTTAGCATGCAATTCCTACTTAATCGGTCTGCCTAGCCACAAGTGTGTTTAGCACTGTAAGGAATGAATCGAGTCAAAGAAAAAAATACCTAGAAAACCTGCTAGCAATTTTCTTTACTCGTTGCGGTTTAAACTCATACATCGTGACAAGTGCAAGATGTTATTATTTTGGTAGCTATAGACAAAATGTACTCTAGTTACACAAAGTAATTTATCTTTCAAAGATTTCAGAACCGAAAAAGGGTAATAAAAGATTGAAAGTGAGATTAAATATAATTGAAGACAAAAATTCAATTATAAACCTATCTTATTCTTGTCAACCAATAAGAAGAGATAGGAGTAAGTCTCCCTCTTTATTACCAGGAAAAGAGACTATGTTTGTCTTTTTAAGAAAACAAACTTTCGTTTACGAATTATGTTGCAATAACACAATTAATCAGAACATAGAAAGTTCAATTTTAGTATTTTCGATAATTAAATTCTTAAAAGAATTAACTACCCAATCAATTACTAATAAGACTAAGAACCTCCCACTTATTACCGGAGGTCTGACCAGCGTGTAAACAAGTAGGGCAAGAGGTAAGCGGCGTGCGTTAATTGCATTGAAATGAAACTCTTAGATTTATGAGACACATGACATTAGTAACACCTATAGTAATGTCATGTATATGTTTTGTCTCATCTTATGCCTCGGGTCCAAGGTCTGACTAAGCATACTCGATTTAAGTCAACCAAACAAGAACATGCAAAAATTGACATAGATCTGACCTATAGAAAAAATTTGCCTTGGGTTGGAATTAACCTTAGGTCTGACCAGAGAGAAAAAACCAAGTGCAAGTGTTCTTAGATTGGCTGGCATAGACTTAAAATTTCACATAAGGGTATACATATAAGTTTATGAAAACATGTGTCAAAAAGGTGTACAAAGAAGCATTCAAAACATCTTTGTAACACAAGTTAAAAAAACAATTTTTTAACTTAGTTTTTAGGTGTGCTAATATCGCGAGAAACATTACAAATTGACCAAATCCTATATTATACTTCTGCATGTGTCCGAAGACACAAGTTCTTCTAATAATTGCCTCATATGCCGAAACATGTAGTGGCGCAGGAAAAGATTAAAGGTCAATTTAACCCTAGAAGTCCACTAAAGCCATGATCATGCAAGAACCCGCACATATGAAATATGCCTTGCAAGCCATGGTACAGTAGCGATTCATCATATGATAAAAGCATAAAAACTTTAGATTTTCAAGAAAACTAGTTTCATAGTTTAATGTCCGTATTACTTTGTCCAAAAACAATTTTTACACATAACACATAGCACGTCACAAGGAATTAATAATTATGTGTGTAATTTAACAGACAAAATTAAATCAAACTTCAAGTTTAACTTATCGCCGGATACTTCGAATATATTTTCCACACCTTGATAAGTTTTACAAGAACCTTGATTTAATTAAAACACGTTTCACTTTAAGTATTAATCCGTTTATGATTTCAAAAATCTTTTGTATATAGTAATAAGTCACATGGAGTATAATACATAAGCACATAAACAGACAGAAAGAAGTGATGAGGTGAAGACAGACTCTATATCGAAAGCAGTAACTCATATAATACTCCGAGTTCTCAAAAACGAGTCTTCTCCAAATGGAGAACCAAAAGACTCTCACTAGGTTTTCAGCTTAGTACCTAGATCGACACATCCATCATATAATATGATTGCGTGAGTCATAAGGCCGGAAAAAGAAAAGAATAGAAAAACCGAAATTTAATTAACTTTTAATTTTAGATCTATTCAGTTTCAATCTTTATTAACTAGTAATAATTATGAAGATTCTAGGTTTTATTTATTCTATATGGCAACAATTTCATATTGTTGCCATAATTTTCAATTAAAACAATAAATAAGAGTTTTCTAAGCGGGTCTAACGTGTTTTATAAGTGTGTAACCCACAACATCAAACGAGTTGGCTCGTGATGCCACTGTTGGAATTTTACAAACTAGTTAACCAATTAACTACGAGTAGGCAGCAGATGGATCTAGTTTGATATTAAAAATTAACACACAAATAAAGTAAGTAATACTAACCTTTATGTTTAATGACAAAAGTCAATAAACGAGAATCTTGATCTTGAAATCTTTAGTGATTAAATTACCACCTCTACGGTTGCTCACACAACACGTCAAACAAGCACGCTACCATGCTAGTCGTTACTTCACGAATAAACACCACAAAAATGTCACACCCCCAAACGGGGCCTGGTCGGAAACACGTGTCCGGGGGCGTGACGTCATAATATACATCACACAAGATACAAAGAACGACCTCTAAGGGTACGTTTGAAAATCCAACATCGTTGCATTAATTAAAATAGTTAAAGTTTGACATAAGTTTAAAGATAATATGCGGAAGCGAATAAAAGTTTTAGAAATTAACAACGATGTTTAAACAGTAGATAATAGCGTTTCTTGAAAATCGGCCCAATGCATAGCGACAACAAATAGCAAGCAAAGACATCCACAGCTAAGCACCCGAGAAAAACATGCTAAAATGGTCAACATAAAGTTGAGTGAATTCATAGGTTTGAATTTAGTATTAAAGGTGGACCACAAGTTCACAGTACGCACGTGCCAGTTATAATAGATACAACTTCACATAAAAAGAATGTATTTACTGTTGCACTAAGCTCATGACACCGAAGCTCAATTTAAAAGGAAGCATTTTATATGCCAAATAGTATTCCACGCCCTAAAAGTATCTGACCAAGATCACCTATTGACATTCCAACATGGTATATATCCGTTTGTTCAGGACCTCCGAATCTAGTAAGCGATACTTACCCGGATAGGAATAATTACTCCTAATAGATCTATTTACAATATTCGCGCTCACTTAACCAGTACGGTCGGTTAAGCAATTGACGGTTCATGATAATTTGGGCATTAGTGGTCTATTCGCTACTTAGGCAACACGTAATCAGGAAAATGAAACGTAAAGTAACCGTGTCTATAGTTTGAAAACAAGCAATGTTTCTCACCCCAAAATAGTAAAGTAAAAGTAGTAAAACATGGGGCTATGAACTCACCTTAGCGAAATGAGCAAATGATAATCACGCAAGTAAAAGGTGATATAGAAATCTAGCCGCGACCTAGAATAATAACACGTCTCAGAAACACGAAAAGTATGCCAAGAATTGCACAATATGTTCATCACCAAAATACATCATTGTGTGTTTGCTTTAGTTTGTTTAACAAAACATGATGAAATGAAATCATATAGTTTTTCGTTAAGTTTCGGCGTTTAATCCAAAAATTACTATTTTTAGAAAGTTTCTATTTTAGGAAAGTTTTTAGTTTCGGGACGTTAATACCGTCCCCTACATTTGTTAAGTTTCCATAATTCAAAACGCACTAACTAGCCTTAATAAGTCCGTTCCGCTAAATTCTTACAAAACTTACTATTTTTAGTAACTTTATCGTTTTTCCCAAAATATGCTAACGGCGTTTTCTTTTTTAATGATACTAAAAAACTATCAATAGGTATGTGTTACTATATGTTTTGCTAGTGTTTAAAAAGTCCAAGCTAGTGTTTAGAAAGTTCAAAAATATCCGAAAACTCATTTTACTATTCACATTAGCACACTATTCATCCGGTTTTGTCGAAAAATGTTTTAAGTTTTATTTGGCTATAACTTGGTCGTTTTAAATTCAATTTTAATGTACGATATATGAAAAACTATTTATTCGAAACGAGCTCTTCAAAAACTACTTTTATGCCTAATGAAAATATTTTTAGGTCGACCAAAACCTCAAAACAAATTTAGGACAGCAAGTACTTTTTGCCAAAAACACAACCAAAATCCACCCAAATTTCACAATAGTGTCTAATCTAGCCTAATCTCCATTCACAACTAAACCACAACGAAACCACACTTAAAACTAACATAATCCTATCATTTCTATTGTTGCAACTCTCATTCCACTCTCATCTCACCAAGAACATAATATTTAACTAGTAAAATAAAGTAGTATCATTATTTATGAAATTTTGTCATTAAAATCTTTCAAAAATTTAAAACACAACATATGGATGCATGAATCTTGAACATATATGAAGAACATAAATGAAACCACAAAGAAAGATTCAAAATACTTACAAGAATGATGATCAAGAAGAAGCAACAACACAAGATCCATACCCAAAATCACTAGATCTTGAAAAACCCCAAATAATAATCAAACCCTAATTTGTAGATCTTGAATAAAACTCTTAAATCAAAGAACCAATACTTGCAAACACCTTAGGTAACCTTAGAAATGAACTTAGAATGCTTGGATCTTGATAGAAATCAAAACTATGGAAAGTATATGTGTGTGTATGTGCCGTGGCCAAGAGGAGAGAAAAAGAGAGAAGAAATTTTGTTGGTGGCTTAAAAATGATAATGGAACCCTAAGTATTGATATGTGTTGGTATTTATAGGCCAAGAGCTAGGGTTTTGAGTCACTACTTGATCAAGTAAGCAACCAACACACACCAAGAGTGTGTGTATGTGTGGTTCGGCCGAACCATGGCCACAAGGACCATGTGGTTCAAAATTTTGGTCCATGGTTCATATTATGTCTCAAATTTGAATTTCCAAGTCAAAGGGTGGTGCATAAGTCCAAATGATCACATGTGCAAGTCTTCCATAAGGATATGTGCATGAGAATGACTTCCTCATATGTCACTTTCATGCACACATGCATGAATATTTCAAAAGATTCTCTTGTATTTAATTTCAAGATTCATGGTGCATTTGGTTTAGGTTTAGGCGTCTAATATAAGGAGGGAGAGGGATATGAATGAAATTTTTGGCTTAACAATATGTGATGGACGATAACTAAAGTTTACACGAAAAGATTTCGAGTTTCCAAAGTTCCGTTAGGTCAAAAACGCGAAAAACGTAATTTAAATGTTAAAGCGTAAAAATAAATATCGGGAGTGATCGTAAACTATGAAACACTTAGAAAAGATAAAATAACTCATATAATATCTAAACTAATAAATATTCGATGCCGAAACGCGTTCGATGACGTTTTTCAGATTTACGCGGGTTTACTTCCCGGTAAACCGCCAGATTCAAACGTAACGTATAAAAGTAAAAAAATAATTGTCGGAAAAGTTTAAAATATTGACCGGAAATTCTCGGGGTGTGACAAAAAAACTAGAGTTTGATGTTCTAGATAAAACATGATCGAACCCTAAAAGATCCGATCAGTTTAAACAAGGAAAAGGGAATCGCATGCCATTTGTATGCAAATAGTATTTGCATGAAACATATACACGTGACTCTACATGTAAACCAATTAGAATTGGTTTTGTATGAAAAGTGAATAATGTAGCTTCTATAAAGGTTTTTATTCATTCGTAGAGTTTTGTGATTTTAATCAAGGCTATCAAGATCGCGAGTAAACTCGTAAGATCGTACGATCTTACATGTTTACTAGCTAAGATCGTGTAAGATCGGCATATGATCGCATCTGGGGTGGGATCGTATGTAAGATCGTAGGATCGCACGTAAACTCGTAAGATCGTCACGCGATCCGAGCTTACCTATTTCTTATTTTTTCATTTTTTCTATCTTTTAAGTCCATCTTACTTGCTTAGGCCCAAAACAAATGAGATTTACTAATGTCTAATAAGTAAACCATTGACATGTCATTTTCTAGACATGATTATAGTTTATACCTAGGATGTGTTTGTTTCGGCTTATATGTTGGTTTATGAGCTTATTTGATTTCGGCTAATATCTCATAATACCCAATTTTCTAGCTTATTTTCAGACTTATGGGTTTATAATAGTTTATCATATCGTAATAAACTTATATAAGCGCACAAGTCTCAAAATAAATGAGAAAATTGAAGCTTATGAAATATAAGCCAAAATCAAAATAATCTAAAAAATTATGTTTTACTTTTACTTTGGTGTTTCAAATTTGATCTTTGACATATTTAAGAGGATATTATATGAATTTATCTTTGATGTTGTGTAGAAATAAAAACAGTTTGACTCGTTTATCCTTTATTTACAAAACATGACAAATTGGTAGGATCTTACGATCTCGATCCGATCTTACGACCTCGATCTTGCAAGGACAAAAACGATCATAGTTGGGATCGCGATCTTGAAAGCCTTGATACCAACCCCTCCCCGCCACCCGATCCATCAGTTTCATTCATCACCGAAAAAGTCCTCTAACTTAATTCATTCTTCGAATCGCTCGGCTTGGCCACCCCAATTATCCGGTACAGAATTTGTTTACACTAAAAGGGATGATGGTGACGTGATGTTTATTGAGATAGTTTAGAAGAATGATAATTCCTGCAAGGAGGAACCCGAAGCAGGAGGATTAGAGGTGGAGTATTTTGATATATTCCCAACTCGAAGCGAGCTTGCATATCATAAATATCTCATGTGTATCCCCATTCCTTCAATATTCCTGAGAAACCCCATCATTACGGAAGGATGTCCATCAACCCTTAAAATACCATGCAACATTGGACATGTGCATGTGGAGAAAGCCTACATTGAGCTTAACTCCCCTCTAAATATTATGACCCGAATGATGTATAATTGGATCATGAGAAGAAAAATCCACCTTAGGGAAAATTTGAATAGAGGAGTTAGCAATTTCACGGGAAGGATTAAGGGGATGCATGTTTTTGTAGGGAATTTAACTTATGTCACGGACTTCATGATTGTTGAAGATATTAGCTCAATCATTGACCCTAGGCTGTCGCAAGTAGTACTAGTAAAACCCTTCATTGAAATATCCAGCATGATTCATGACCCACCCAAAGGAGTATTAAGGTTTACAAATGGGACCAATAAAATTGCCTATAAAATGCCCCATAAGATAGAAAAGTACAACTCATTATCAGACTTAGAAAAAGAGCAAACGAAATTGGTCTACCTTAGGAACGAGGAGGAAAAGAGAGGAGGAGTGGAGTACGTGATGATCAAAATATTAGGGTTTTACAAAGAATGTCTAGAGCTTGAACCCGAATATGTTACTGGAATGGATGATGAAGGAGAAGTCACGTAAGGACGTGTGACTTCGAGTCTAGTTACAAGACTCATAAATAAAGAAAAGCGCTTCTTGGGAGGAAACCCAATGTTTATTTTTACCGCATATTAGGAGTGTCGTGTGTTTTAATTCTTTTCATTTATTCTTTTATGTTTGAATCAATTTTGTAATCATGATTTGTTTGTTTGTAACTTCGTCTTATTTACAATCAAAGGTATTTTGCATAAAAGAAGTGTAAGGGAATATATTCGATTTTTAAGAACCAATTCAAACATAATTAAAATAAATTGTTTAGATTTATTCGCGTCAATTTCGAGTCATATGATTGTAATGATTAATTCCAAGTTTTTATGCAGTGCTTTCTACAGAAATAACTTATAAAATTGTGTGCAGGAAATTTCTCATTAAAAACAAAGAAGAAATCTTCATAGTGCTTGGAGACGGCGTCAGGATTAAAACCCGACGGCGTCGCGTCTCCAGCAATGTGAAGATTCGAAAATTTTCAAGTATTTTTGAAAAATAGAATGTGCAATATTTAAAATTTGTAATTCTTTTATAAACCTGCATAAACCTATGATTACATCATTACTCTCATCCTATCTTTACTGCTTTCATAGAGTCAAAACCCTAAATTCTCGTTGTATATATATCTATCCCGCCGATTTTATGCTTGGTGTAGTTGTCTTTGTCTTTGATTACAGGTTATATTTGATAAGAAGAAGCTTGGAAGTTCTTAGGAAGTTTCATTAGACGATTCTTGGAGGACGATTTAACCAGTTATCGCATGTTTCTTCTCCATTATTGAGCAAACCAGGGGAGTACTAGTTTCTTTTACTTGATTAAGCCTATTTTTATCCACTTTATTGGTATGTTGACCGATCTTTTACCAATCCGATTAATAAGGCCTACTAAATCCGGATGGTTAATCCCGTCTCACGTTTAGGCGCCGATTAATCGGCCGCCTAAGCAGATTTTTACGACACTTTCTGGTTAATAACACTTGATAGTGCATAAACTTATGGTCCTCCAATTCAACTTTTGGAATGGAATGTGATACTTAATCTTACATTATATATATACTCATTTCACATGTCATCCTTTCAAGATGTCAAAACACCGTTCATCGATGAACAGTGTCCGGGGCTAGGGGGGGGGGGGGGGGGGGGGGGGGGGGGGGGGGGGGGGGGTGGAGATACTGTTCATCGATGAACGTGTAGCCCATCGGGCCGGCCGGCGTGTTCTGTTCATCGGCAAAAAAAAAAAACTTTACAAACCCCCCCCCCCCCCGGCCCTCTCCTTTATAAAAAAAATTTGCTCGACACAAAATAGGAATTTTTTTTGTTTACAAAAGCACTGATTTATTCAGATCAAAAAATATCCGCGACATGAGGCCTAACACATACGCCTATATAAAAAAAACTACTAAACATGAGACCGAAAAAATAAACCCGCACAAAATAAATAAATAAAAATAAAAATAACACCCCACAAAAAAAAATTACAAAAGTACTGATTTATTCAGATAAAAAAATACCCGCGACATGAGGCCAAACACATACGCCCATATAAAAAATTACTCGACACAAAATAGGAAAGAAAAAAAAACGTATGCAACAAAAAAACCTACTCGGCACAAAATAAGAAAATAAAAAATTACAAAAGTTACTTAATTACGCGATTGCATTTAATATGAGGAAAATAAAACAAACTCTATTAAACATGAGCCTGAAAAAAATAACCCGAAAAAAAAGAATAATTCCCCGCAACAACGCGCGAAAAATTAACGCCCGCAGCAACGCGCGGATAATCTTGCTTGTTAAGAATCAAAACCAATGAATTTGCCACAATAGAGTTTTCTCGTTTATACTATAGTAATTGCAAATAATATGTATCCTCTCAATATTTATGCAAGCAAAAATCAAGTATATATGATTCTCCCTTTCTTTCACTTCTATAGGGATTGGGCATACTATACTTCATCAATGTAGCAAAAAAGTTGTTATTTCATTCAAAAAGTTTTATTATATGGTCTCATTTGGGGCATTCTAGTGTTATGTGATTACAATTACTCAAATACATAGTCGGATATACAATCTCTTGATGGTACCATGGACATGTTCAGTGAAGTTCTGATCTTTTGTATTTGGAGTTTGCGTGTCAAATTTTTGCTTCTAATATTTAGTTTATCGACAAAATAGAAAGTGATTTTGAGTTTATTCTATGTTGGTTCACTTTTAGGTTAGAGCACCGTGTAGAAATTAATGTTTGGGAGCATTTTCTATCGTATCTTTTCTAGCATACTACAAGAAAACAAAATTATTACTTGAAGTTCACTTCTTTTGCTTAAAACAAAACTAACATAACAACCACATGACATGTATTTATGATATATATAAGTGCTCAATAATTGAAGATTTATGAGCTAAAACAATTAGTGGTGGCTTAGAAGCATTAAGGCGTGTCGATTTAGCTAGATGATTTTTCTTTATCATTAATGTGACAGCAAAAAATGTTGGTCATAACTCAGAAAATAATTATTGCATTAATCTTCAGAAATAAACGTACGATTTGCATATTGTAAAACATGCTTTTTAAAGAACACTTCATAAATGTCATACAAGTAATTTAAAAGTTAATGCAAAATTCATTTCGTCGTAATGGTTTTCTTAATGTGGACATGTGGTGGAGAGATTAAGTATTAGGCTACACAGAGTGGGAAAAAACTCATCGAGTGAGTTCAAAACTCGGATGACTTGCCAAAATGTCATACCCAAGTCACGCGTGATAAGGAAGAAAAAGGAGCATCAATGATGAGTACTCATCATCGGTGAGTTTTAAAATTGTTTGTGCTCCCCTTTTTTTACTCGTTACATTTTATAAAAACAAAAATTAAACTACCCCTTTTTAACTTATAAATACCCATAACTTCACTATTTTTTAAACACAACTTCCCCAACATACTCTACAAACTTTACTTCTCATTTGTTCACACAACACTGTTGAGTTGTGAAGGCTTATCCCACATCGGTAAGATAAGTAAACTGAAGAGGAGTTTCAGACTTATAAATATCCCTCTCATTGTAATTGTAACTTGGACCTGGGTGGTGTGTGTCTCAATTATATCTTGAGTGTGTCTGTTTGGTACCCGTGCAGCTTAGCCGTGTCGTTGCAGTGGCATGACCGTGCAGTTTGGCTAGAGCTTAATAATATTCTTTGTTTTGATCCCCGTGGATTGCCACGGACTATCCTTGTGTGGATACCACATTATACTTGTGTCGATTACTTTTCGCTATTATATTCTGTAAGCTTGTTGTGTTTTTTTTTGTTTCTTACTTGTTTGGTTATTCGTTGTGTGATCCTTTATCGTGGGTGTAATATTCCCAACAAGTGGTATCAGAGCTGAGGTTCGAGAAGAAGGAATCATACAACTTGAAGGAGGCCATTACGAGAAGAACAAAGACTTTATGTTTGGTTCGTCATATTCTACACAGCAGTGGTAGAATTGACATTGCGGGTTACGATAAACAATGGCAGAAGATGTGAAGTTAAATATCGACAGAGTCAAGAGGTGTTAGTAGACATTCCATAGAGGATTACAAAGCATGGGTTGAGTTCAGAAAACACTCAAAGCCCAGGTGGGAGCTCAGATACGAGCGAGGGGTCCAAAACCAGTAGGAGCTTTGAGGATTATGGAAGATCAGATGAAGGATTGATGCTCTGAGAAGCAGGTGCTTGGTTATGTGCTTGTAGTTAGTGTAGCAACAGTCAAGTGAGAGTCTAGTTTATGATAGTTGTATAATCCAAAGAGAGGTGAGAAAAACTTTTGAGAGACTTTTGTGAGGATATTAAGAGTTGAAGCGTCTCAATTTTATGATCACAAATCTATTTTAAGTTTTTCTATTGGATTAGGCAATTGCATAAACAAGCAGAGAATTGAGAACGGAGGATGGTGTCTTACCAGAGAGATAGAGAGGTTATTCCCAGTTTAATGATGTTAGTTCAGGATAGCTTGTATCAAAAGTCTCCTAGCCATGTGTTTGGTTAGTGGCGTGTTCCGTATGTTCGGCGGTACATGAAGGTCAGAGCAGTAGCATTATTAAAGGGAAGGTGGCTTGAAGTTTACGGAGATTACTTGAGACGGAGAGGAGTGAAGTGATCAGCCTTCAAGTGGGAGATTGTTGAGTTGTGAAGGCTTATCCCACATCGGTAAGATAAGTAAACTGAAGAGGAGTTTCAGACTTATAAATATCCCTCTCATTGTAATTGTAAACTTGGACCTGGGTGTGTGTGTCTCATTGTATCTTGAGTGTGTCTGTTTGTACCTCGTGCAGCTTAGCACGGGTCGTTCAGTTGGGCATGACCGTGCAGTTTGGCAAGAGCTTAATAATATCTCTCTAGTTTGATCCCGTGGACTGCCACGACTATCCTTGTCGTGGATACCACGTTATATCTTGTGTCGATTTATTTTTCGCTATTTATCTTCCGTAAGCCTTGTTTGTGTTCTTTGTTGTTCTTACTTGTTTGGTTATTCGTTGTGTGATCCTTTGTCGTGGGTGTAATATTCCCAACAAGAAACACTCACTATGGCTACGGAACCAAACGATGTGAGAAAAACTACCATTAAGAGACTAAAGGCAAGAACTTGTAGTTGATGTCGAACTGGCGAACAATTTGTTGTTTGAGTTAAATCGGTACCAGGATCAACTGCGTACTCGTGCTCCGAAATTGTTGAGGGTGGAGGAGCTGCCTGATCATTCCTTCATCAAGTATAGTTTAAGTGCTCTGGAGAGGGCGAGCTTTGCCGATATGACAAACTCAAATAATTTGGTGGAAGTTAGGACCGAATTACTACGATCCATTACTAACAAGGAACAAATGATTAACCATTACAGAACAATGTAATGGTTCGAATCATGTTTTAGTTTTTTTTTATTTCGAATCATGTTTAGTTTTTTTATTTCGTAGGCTTATGTAACGTTTTTAATTTATGAATAAAAGTTTTAGTGTATGAATAAAAAAGTTTATAATTTAGTACGTCTTACTTTTTTTATTAATTTCGTACGTTTACGTTGATATTTACGTTTTTTTGTATACCTAGGTTTCTGACTCGACATTGCGAGCCGACTAATCCCAGGGTGACTATCCTTTTGGATAGCCCGAAGACGGTTTTTAGTTTATGAATAAAAGTATTTAAATAAAAAAATGGGTACGAATGGTGAGTTTGTGGTGACAACTATGGTTGAATGATGAGTGTGAGTGAGTTGAAGTAAAACGAAAAAAAAAGCTGAGGTGACGCTGAAGTGGATGTTGAGTTTGTCATTGCCACTCCCTTTAGCCTTAGTCGAGGATTGGTAGTCATGGTTTTCTGTATTTTCTTAATTTTATTTTTAGCCACACTATATATATTCACAATTACACCCGTTTTGATAAAATTTGTTTTTCTCACAAAAGTGACACATTAAATTTTCTGCACAATTCACTGGGGAAACAAAATTGATTATTGTTAAATTGAGCCTAATTTTGACTTTTTATTAGATAATTATGTCGCTCAGTTTTGTCGATTGTCAAAATAAAGCAATCTAATTGGCCTAATTTGTTTCTCAATAAATAATTTTGCCAAAAATCCTGTAAAATAATGTAATTTTTTTATTATATAAAAGATGTGTTCCTTGTATAATAAAGACATCTTATTAAAAATGTTTTCATATAAATTGTTCTTTTTAAAAAAAAAATCTTATAAATTGGTTGAATTCAAACAAATTTTTAAAACTGTATTGTTAAAACTATTTAATCCAATGTTTTCATTCTGAAGCCCAGCCCATTTATACCAAATATATTTTATAAAAAGCCTATTGAACCATAAACTACTATCAAAACAGGCATCGTCTTTTCTTTTTCTGAAAACGGTAGAAATATTATTGATGATGTATAGTAGGCATACCAAGCCTCCGGGCTTGGGCCACACTATCACTTGGGCTTATGGGCCCAACTTAGCAGTCATGGGCCGAAACTAAACCCAATCCTGCATTGGTCACGGCCCGGACACAGCAAAACGGACGCGGACCTAACTATAGGATACTTCCGTCCACGGAAAGCACACGCGTCCGTACACACGGTTATTACGGAACCTTGCCCGACAAGGGACCCACTCTGGCCACTAACTAAACAAACGAAATATTAGGAAACCCTAATATTTCATTCGCTTATAAAAGGGACCTTCTGACACAATGAACAGTATGATTTTCTCACTCTGCATACACATACTTTCTCTCTCTACATGTTTACTTAGTCTCACGCCGGAGTCTAACTGTGGGGTCCATCCCCACGGTAAGGCTAACGGATTATTTGATGTCCTAAAATTATTATTACTTTGCAAAGTTATATCAACTATAGGAGCCACACACCACAATAATATTATCCCGGATAATAAAAGGTTAAGCAACCTCAAAATTAGCTTGAGTGTATAAGAGGTATTGCAAACCCGGCACCGGGAGAATAACCCACAAATATTCACAAGACTATCTATTACGAACGTACAACAGTAATAACAAAAAGGTAGCGGTATTATAACCTGTGAAAAAACATCCTTGTTATAATAAAGACGAACGCACCAGCGTCCACCTAAGAAACATGTTTAACATGATAAGCTAAAACACCGCAACAAAAAAGGCCAACACACGGCCGCAGTAAAAAAACGGTCATATTACATAAAGGCCGCAAACAGAAATAGCCACATACGGCCACAGCATACAAAAAAGAAAAAACATCTAAGTGTTCAATATACAACAGCAGACCACATGCGGTCATGGCATGGAAATAAAACTAAAGGCAACAATGCTTAAGATGGGGGGCGGCAACAACACTTCCCAAGGCTTCATCTGTGTCTTCTTCAGCATTATCCTCAACGGAGAGAGGGGCCGCGGAAATACTAGCTTCACCCACCCAAGTCTAGGAAGACAGGGGCGCGGAGACTATCTCTATCATCAGTTGGTGAAGAGCCGCGGCATGCTTCTTGGCCCCTTCAGCACGAGCATGCACATTCATCAATGCGAAAGATAGGGAGGTCTCTTCGACGGCCGTTTTATCACCGGCATGATGAATGGGAATAGAAAGTTGCTCAATGCATGGTTGTAAGGAAGCAGCTTCTGGAAGTTCAGCGAGGGGTCCGTCCAAAAGAAAGCAATCAAGAAGTGCGCGTCTTCAAGGGCCTTAACCACGTTAACATAATCTGCGCTGGCAACCTCCAGGTTATAAGTATCAACTACGGAAAGACTCCTCCCGGCAACCCCATGCTCATAACCGGCCTCTAAACCTTCTTGCATGCCAAAATCAACGGCCCGGCCCAAAGCATGACCAATAATGCCCTGGTATTCTGAAGATTTCAAGCACTTAAGGAGAGCAAGTTGTATTCCATGGGTTAGGAGCCACCTCCTTCTGGCCAAAAGAGTCAAGTGGGTGGGATAAAATTCCCCCTCCAGACGGCCAGAGACATCCATCACGTGTGCCTCAAGCTCGGCCACACGGTTGTATAGTTCCTGAGCTTGCTCTTCCTGCTGAATTTCCATTTTCTCCTTGAAATCTTTAAAACCAATACGCAGAGAAGAAACCTGCAAAAGCAAGAACGCTTGTAATATATATATATATATATATATATATATATATATATATATATATATATATATATATATATATATATATATAATACATATACATACGGAATAAAAGGTGCGGACATACCTCAGAAGCAAGCCTGTCACGCTCAGACGCCAATGAAGTAATCTTAGTCCCGGCCTCGGTACAGGCCGCCTGGGCATCATTCAGGGCGGACTCAAGATGGGTGGCACGGGAGTCAAGCAAGGAGATGTCATGATCTTTCTGAGTAATGGTGACCTTAAGAGCTGACACCTCCGCAGTCAAAGCAGACTTCTCCCCGGATAGTGAAGAAACTTGGTCACGGAGACGGACAACCTCCGCGGTTTCAGCCTCCTTTTCCGCCAACTGAGACTTCAACCTGAGGATCTCCGAGTCTTTCTTCTCCAACAACTTACCACGTGCAACATACTTAGCATTGAGTTTTTCCTTAAGCTCCAACTCATGCTCCGCACGGGATCTCACCTCCGACCCAAGGCATATTTGTCGCGCCGCCCCTACATTAAACTCCATATATAATTGATCACAGTCCATGGAACGGAGAGCAGAGAAGAAGGCGAGGGTAGCAACGCGGTCCACCAGGGTACGGCAGGAAAAGCCATCGTCCAACAACGAATCATTAGTAATGTTCCACCTAGGAACATACCAACGCTTCGCCTCAGAAGGATCTAGAGTAGCGAGCTCATAGAAAGAATCATCAGACCCTTCCGACTCCTCAAGCTGGGAAGGACCAGCCAGATCCAGATTAACACCCGCGGCGAGCTTGGCCTTGGTGGAGGTTGTGGTGTGATTCGCTAGAATCTATATATACGTAATAATAAAATATATAATATGATGGAAAATTACCAAATTACCCTTGAGGACAAAGGTAAAAAGGAAAATCT
>BQNB010147497.1:0-16429 GCA_026074375.1 Tanacetum coccineum
ACTAGTTTATTTATCAATGAATGTTTTAATATTTGCTTACTTTTTTTATATTTATATATAATCAAATAAATATAAAGTATAAAGTCTTTAATAAAAAAATTAAGAAAAAACATAATCATTACACTAATCATGAAAAAAAAAGTAAAATGCATTATGATTACATAATTATATAAAATTTTTAATAAAAAGTGAAAAAGACATAATCATTATACTAATCATGGTAAGTTTAGAAAAAATGCTTGGTATATTTAGACTAACCCCTATCAAAAAGAGTTGTTCTAATTCTGGTTTACATTGCGAACAAAAAGGTAGACCTATTCATGACAAACAACAACATGTAGCATCTTTTTTTGTTATTCTATATACTCTCTCCATTTCAAAATTATTGTCCATTAACAAAAAATACGCAGTTTAAGAAAATTACATTTATTACTACTTTCTCTTTTTTATTTTTTGACAAAATGACAGCTTTAATATTAGCTAATTAATTAATGCATTCTTTCAAGTTTGTAATAATAATTTCAAACTAGAGTAATAGATTTAGGTTCATTTGGAGACTAAAGTTTTCTTGGATACCAGGGGACTCATCTCCACCATTCATCTTCATATCATCTAATGTATAAGATTAGATTTTCAGTTTACACTACAAGGGCATTTTCGTCTAATATATATACTTTTTTTAATAACCCTCTCATTTTATCACACATAAACTCTGTGTTTTTAGTATCTCTTTTCCATCTCTCTCTCTCTACACTTCGATCGATCATTCAATTGTTCTTCTTCATCCGATCTAGTTTTCTTCAATCAATCATTCAATCGAACCATCCTTAACATATCTTCTCAAGTAGATCTACTTATTATCAACCCCCCCCCCCCGCTATATATCATCATGTTTTCTTCATCAGATCTTGCTTTTTATCCCTTTTTAGGTGATTCATGTAAATAAGCTTATGAATTATTATCGTGTGAATTTATAAGCTTATTATTCAACTTATTTGATGAATTATCAGAATTTATTATGCTTAATTATAAGCTAACTTATTAGGTGATTGATGTGAATAAGCTTATGAGTTAGAGGAGATGATATTTATGTGAATAAGCGTATGAATTATAGGAGAGTTATGTAAATAAGCTTTTCAATTAGAGGAGAGTTATCAATAAGCTTATGAATTATTATAATTTGAATTTATTGTGATGAATTATAAGCTAGCTTATTAGCTTATTTTCATCAGATTTGAATATTTTATCTTTTTTTTAGTTGATTCATGTGAATAAGCTTATGAATTAGAGGAGAAGAGAGTTATATGAATAAGCTTATGAATTAGATGAGAGTTAGTGTGAATAAGTTGTATTATTAAGTAGTTTTATGATCTAAATAAGTTATTATTTAGCATTTGATTGAAGTAAGTTATTGATATAAGCTGAATTAAGCTGGTTTTAACTTATTAGTTAGCAATAAGCAGTTTTGAGTTGATATAAAATATATCATATATGATTTTAGCTTGGGTTATTGTGTTTATAATTGAGGTTATTTTGTTTGATATATCATATGTGATATCACATAGTCTGTTTTATTGGATATATCATATGTGATATCATATGTGCTTATTTGCTTTTTGTCATGAAACAGTTTATGTGGAAGTTTTGAAGAACATGTTGTGCATGTTCATTATGTGGAAGTTTTGATTACAACAAGAGGAGCTAAGGTTTGAAGATCAAGAACAAGTCGTGATTCAACAAGAAGTTGTGATTAAAGAAGAAGTTGTTTAAGAAAAAGAAGGTTTGGTTCAAGAAGAAGACTTGGTTAAAGAAGAAGAAGAGTTATTTCAAGAATAAGAAATTCTATTTAAAAGAATAAGAAATTACATTATTTTTTTTTCATTACAATTATCACATGTGATATTTAAAAGTACTCTTTCTAATGTTTGATTTTTATATGAACAAGTTTTAGAAATTCTATTTTACTTGATTTTGATTGATTTTGGTCTTACGTGAATGTGAATCTATTATATATCAGATGTGATATTTGTATTTTACTAATTTGTAGCAAACTATCATATGTGATTTCTTTTTAAAAATCATATGTGATTTAACACAATAACCAGTAATTTATCAATCATCATACTTGATATTTTTAAACAATGATAACATGTTTCCTGTTCTAATGTTTTTTACAAGTGATTATGAATGTGTTCAATAAAACTTAAACAAAATAGACATAATATCGAAAATCACATCCGCAAACGTTTCGTCATTTTTATTTCAGCCTAAAACATGACGACATAGTACAAAGAAAGTTATACCATTTTATCAAGACATTGTACAAATAAAGTTTCCGATGATTTACAAAGTCGTTCGCAGACGTCAAAACTCCATACATGGATTACAAGAAAAAAACAAAGAATAATTTTTAACCATGAAATGAAAATTCATTAGCTTCTTCATTGAGCTTCTTGAGCCTTTGGAAGCTTGTGGTTTTCAAGATGCCTTGAAAACAACCTTCTCTACACAAATAAAAAGATTTGATGAATTTTCAAGCACATTATCATATATGATATATTATAATATTATAATGTTAAAGAAGTTAACTTTCAAACAGATTATCATATATGACACCACTAACTTTTTAAACCAATAACATCAACAAAATCTCCATAAACGCTTAAAACCTAACTTATATCATATATGATATAGACTTTCAAGCATATTATCATATATGATATTATACACACAACTAACTTTTCAAACCAATTTAATAAATGATGATTATAACCACAACTTATTCTGACTCAAAATCATTAAATCAACATAATTAAGTTCACAATATAGATCTACAACAAATTTATATACAAAATAAGCATTAGTTAAGCAAAATAGAGTGTTGTATATAACTACAACTTAAAATAAGTAACATTCTCAACAAAATTAAGGTCACAGTGCTGATCCACAACAAAATAAGCATTAATTAAGCAAAAAAAAGATGATTATATCTAATCGGAGCACTTAATGAGACCTTCAAGCTTGGAATCATTCTTAATATTAAATTGATGAAACTGAATCCTACCATTCGAAGGCAAGGAATCAGGTTCAAGCAAATGCTTAATCTTATCACTATAAACTTCAACTACTAAAACTGTGTGATTCGTTTCATTTATCAGCTTCTCACATAAACTTAGTTTTTCAAACAATTTTGATGTGTGTGTGTATGTTTTTAGTGTGTGTATTTTTTGATCAGTGTAAAATTATGTGTTGTGTGTGTTTAGTGAGAGAGAAAATAGCAGATCTGAAAAAGACGGGGTGTGATTGATTGATATAGTGGTAGGTATGTGAGGTAAAATGATCGAGATGCCCTCCGCTTTTTTTTATGTTTCTCTATTAATAAAAGTGGGTTAATCTCCTCCCTTTATTTTTTTTAGATGGATGGCTGGGATTGGTCTCCCGGTATCCAAAAAAAGAGGGTATCCAAAATAACTCCCCTCTAATATAGTAAACTTGATCAAACTTCTTTATCCATTTTTAATAGCGGACAATTAAATTGAAAAATAAAAATAAACGTGGATAATAAAAATGAGACAAAGGAAGTAACACGGAGTAATAAATTCTAAAAGAAATAAGACAAAATAATTGAATATTATTCATCTATAAGGCTGCCCACTATGGCTCGGTCGACCGACTCGGTCGCCGTCGGTCGCCGCCATAGTGGCTAGTTGGTCACGATGTCGGTCGCCAGAGATCGAATTCGAATATTGTCGCCTGCACGACCGTTGTCGTGTGCAACAAATCTTGTCTTTTTTCTTTTCTTTTTTTGTTTGTGTATGTGTTGTGTTTGAGTGTGTGTTTGTGTGTGTGTTTGTGGATGTGTGGGTTTTTAGATATTGTGTTTGTGTGTGTGTGTTTGGTCTGTGTTGTGTTTGAGTGTGGGTTTGTGTGTGTGTTTGTTTTTTTTAAATTTGTGTAATGTTTTTTATGTAATGTTTTTTAAAATAAGTATAAAATTTGTGTAAAATTTTTGTGTAATGTTTTTTCTTGTTAATGAAATATAAATTCAGAAGTAAAATTAATTGAACAATGAAAAAAAAAGAAATGAAATGTCCCGTTTTATAGATAGGAAAAGGTCACCTGTAGGTATGTCGCGAGGAAAGAAAACAGATGTGGCAACCAAAAAATACAAGTCGCGACCACACACGATAGTGAGCACCTAATTGATAAAAACTAAGATAAAAAGTAACCCAAAAAACCATTGCCCTCAAAACAAAGACAAACCTACCCACCAATGAGCCGTCATTTCAAAGCACATGTGAAATAATGCAAGATTGTCAAATCTGTTTCCAAGCGAACAAAAAATTGTCCATATTCAACAGACAGCTAGACTAAAGTAAAAAACTTAGTGCGTACCCCATATAGAAAGAAGCTAATTATGAAAAATTTATGCAAAACCAAACTAGTTTAACAAATATATTTTAATTTTGAAACACCACTCGAATATAAAAAGGTTTTTTAGCTTAGGACTAAAATTCTTAAACAATCAACATGAGAACATAGATCCATATATTTAAGTTGTTATACGGTGAAGATTTATTTTCGTTTGTTTTTTTCAGAGAATTTTACCTCTTCAGTGCTGCAAACCAAGTCATGCAGAAGAAGAGGTGCATCTAAGCTATCATGCTAGCAAAAGAAGCAAACCATTTGTTTTTTTTTCTTGTTGTAGGAGACCTTGTTATATGCGGATAAATCCGATCTTGAAGCGAACACAACCTAGCAATAATGTATGACAAAAAAGAAAAAGAATGCACAAGAATATACCCTCAATAATTAAACGTTTATTGATTAAGAAAAGAATGAAGTACAAAATCTCTTCCCCCCTCATGCATCCATTTATAGAGATCAAGGGGTGTGGGGGGGGGGGGGGGGGAGGATGAGCTTGGGAAGAATGAAGTATAAAACCCCTCCCCCCTCACCTCCTTTTATAGAGATGAGAGGGAGGATGGGTTTGGGCCGTAAAGAAACCCAACAACCCTAATACACTACAATTCGAGCTAACTTTACACTAAACCCATTTGACCTATTGACTAAAAGGTAATATCATATCTAACAATTTCCACCTTAGTATCATTATTAGTCAATACAGATACACAACAACCTTGACTGTGCTGGAACCTCGACAAGGAACAACCTGTTACAAAGCACCAGTAGCAAATACCTTGCTACTAACCTAGCTCATAGCCTGACGTTTTCAAGAGTCCTCTAGCTATATTATATCTTCTTTCTATCCCTCAGGACACGTCATATATCCCCACTTCAGTTGTTGACAAAACCTCCATGTGCTCATATTAGCTTTCAAGCTTCCAGCACATCCCAGTAGTCCATCAACGCCTACCCTGTGATTGATCTACTCAAGACAGTGAATCGAGTCTTCCAATGGCATAGTCAAACTGCACAATAAAAACCCCTGAAGCGTTGGTCTGCTAAACCACGAACAAAAAACCCATCCACCATATCCACACCGGACGATTGCTATGTCAGTCACGTGCCAACCACCTGAAACACCTGGCTTTCAGACCAGCATATATATGACCACTTACCATTCTTTTCCACATCACAGTCCTTTATAGACTACCATACACAACGACAGTATGAAGGTCCCTCCAACAAGAGTCCTGTACCAACTATCCGTTTAAAACCTAGGGACGTGACAAACCCCTCAGAGTATTACCACTTTTGATCCCTGATGAACTTCTTACCAAGTACATTTCCCTTGCTTTAACTCGCAAATCCTTAGTACCCCAGAATCTCAGCCTTGACATCTGCAAGAAAAAAACTATACCATCCTATAAAGAAAAAAATGTATGAAAATACCTGGGGCAATACTACCAAGAAATAGCCGTGGCCTGTCGTGTCGTCACTGCTTTTCTGCAACTGTTGCTGATCACATACACATCTAACCGAACATCCATATCTTCTTTCAATCCAGCCTTCCACTTGGAAATCACCTCACAAGCAAATGTATTATTGAAAGTTAATGACTCATGTACATAAATCTTCTCCACTGCAGCAACTACAAAAGCAGCCTCATTACCGTCTTCTCTATAACTAACTAGTTCCCATGTTGAGTGTTGCTCACTATCACGTGCTGAATGATAGGATATTAAATCCTGAGTTTGTACTTCCTGTGAACCAACTACATGATCGACATTCCCATGAGGTTCCACCTCAAATGTATGATCCTCATATGGTTCCACCTCAAACTCAACTCCTTGCAACACCTACACTGAACCCGTACGTACACCAGAACCAATGAAAGTTATCTTGTATTCTCCACTTTCATTGAAACCCATATTCCTGTAAAGTACTACCTTTAAAGTAACGTCATCTAACCTCCAAAGATTATTACCCACTATACCTTTACGGTATTCCAGGAATATGCACTTGACCTTAACCAGTTCAAGCATCACTTGCTTAATACTACCAAGCCAACCAAAAAAACCCTAACATATCTACATGTGTCTTAAATCCAATCGCTGATGATGATGACCTATTCACTAGATATGTAGACATGGTTGTATCCTCTGCCCAAAAAACCTTAGACAGACCAGATTGAATCAGAAAACAACGTACCTTAGCCAAGAGTGTCATGTTTGTTTCCTCAACCAACCCATTCTACTACTATATCCCTGCAACACCCAAATGTTTGGCGACCCCACTCTTCATACATTGTTGTGTAGACCTCTGATTACAAGAATAAAAAACATTACCTGTCTTGATCTTTCACCCAGTCTGATATTCCTTTTCCTGCTCCTTTACCAAGCAGTCCGTGTTTGTCTTTTCTTCAGGTTGCTTGTCCTTCAACCGTCTTTGAGCCACTGCAGTATCATCGTTACTAACCTGAAAAACCTCAACTTTACGATCCCCTTAAGCTCCCTGCAGTTCCACCTCAAACCAAACACGTTTTTCATCATGTACTCCATGGACTCTTGTTTTAACACCAGGACCAAGTTATTTGAACCCAACTTATTTTAAACCTCCATGCTTTTGTACAACATTCCCATCGAGCATTTTGATGTTTAACCTAGTATTCATACTATCCATTCTTCTTTAACCTTGCTACAAACCTTGTCAAGTTGCTTTTTAACTAACTTTACCGACAAGTCTTATAAGGTGTGTGCTATATCCGCTTTCTTGTAATAATTAATCTACTAACCTTTAAAAAAAGCCTAAAGCTTAGATCTTGCCACCTCAATTCTACAACCTTGATATACCTTGTACTCCAAGTAATCACTTTTTTTGAATCCCAAGACAAAGCTAAACCTTACTTGTCTTCCAAGAACCACCAAGACTCAAATACCAAAGTAAATCTTTTAACTCTTTTCTAACCGTTTAACCTTTGGTGAATTTTCCTACACAAAACACGATCTAGAAAAGTAACATGTTTGTAAAAACCCTTGCTTGATCGATATAACCCTAAGAATAAACCTTCTTAGAAATTGATCAAACCAAGAAACCCTTAAAAAAACTCTTTCTTACTCAAATATCGATTGAATTGTGGGCATAAAACCGTCCAACAAATCGACAACCCGTGAATCAAGAAAGTATCCTACGCTTTTTGAAGTAACTCTCGTCGTACTTTTATTTTTGCAAAACAATTTCTCGTAAGCTAAGAAACCTTGTGATAACGCTCCAAATATACATAAAATATCCCTCAAAAATATGTGAAATATATATGTTAACACATGAAACATTACAAGTTTGGTCATTTGTTGGTACAATAATTATTTCAGGACCAAGAATGACGAGAAGGACTAAAAGTGTCAAAAAAATCCGTTAAAAGCACTAACGGTCGTTAAAGGAAGAATCTAGAAGGGAAATAAATGAAGAATTAATGAAAAGAGCCAAAGTGTGGCGCACTTGTCCTATGTGCAGCGTACTTCATGGCAGGATAAATGCTATTTATTGGAGAAGGTAAGTGCGGCGCACTTAGCCTAAGTGCGGTGCACATTCTCCTGCATTTACAAGGAAATGATTATGATTGATATTAATAGGAGACCTTCCATATAACCTCATTACCAACTGAAACCCTAAAATTGTGCTATAAATAGAGCATGAATATCAGTGTTTTTATCATCCCAATTCTTACAATCATCTCTCAATAATCATTAGAAGTTTTAGGGAAGTTTTCTAGTAAAGTTAGAAGTTGTTCTTGGGAAACTTGAAGTATTCTCTGAATCTTCTTAGTTTCCAGGTTGTAATCACGCTGGAGGTACGAAATTTAGGCCAAAGGGTGGTGGAGGAGTAGTTTACTAGTAGAAACTCCGGTTAACTAGTGTTTGGATCGAAGAAGTTCTTGTAATACACCATAACATTTGCTTGCAGAATCGGTATGAACACGTTATCCCTTTTGGTTATCATGTTTTCTGAATCTATGATGATTGTTATGTGTTTTGTTGCCATGAATATGGAGTAGTGATTTATACTTATTTGGGCTATCATGATCGATGTTATGAACACGTTTTGATATAATGATTATGAATATGATGATAATGAATTCGATGTTTAAATATCTGGTAACTTACTGATGTTTGATTATTCATACTTGTTGGAGATGGGTCGAAAGATTCCATCAATATGTCTATATTTCGCATTGTTTGTCTATGGCAATTCGATACTAGTTTTTGTAAGAATTAACTAGTGAAATATTTATCAACCCGGAAATAAAGACGTTTAACACTTGATCATATGTCTAACGAACTTGATTAAGGGAATTTATCATCATCATATTCATACTTGAATCAATCTTAATGCGTTTTGTATATTAAAGATTAAAGGCCGAAAGGATTCTTTAATATATGAAATAGTTAATTGTATGAATGATTACCGATCTTTTCATGCTTTTATGCTTAAATTCATGTTGCTTGATTATTTGCTTGTTCATGATCATTGTTCTAAGTCTAAATAAATATTATTTTTAATCTTGAAATACTTTGAAATCTTTAGATCGTGACAGTCTATAAGATAAACCTTTTCGTAATACATTAGACCCTTTTAAGAATTACCAATCTCGTGGAACGACCTGGTCTTTCCCTTAACCTATACTATAAACGAGGGCATATACTTTACCCATGTGTTAGTTGGAAATCAGATAAAACTAGAACTATAAATTTATAGCTTTTGAAACACATCAAAGTTTTTGGCGCCGCTGTCAGGGATTGAAATCATTCTTGAATTAGTCATTATTGTGTTACAAACCAAATTTTCAAAAAATCACCGTACAATTTTCTGAAAAACTAAACCAATTTTCTTCAGAAAGTGCACCGCACATAACCATTGTCCGCTGGTTTTTTCTGCAATTACAGAAAGTACGCCGTACTTATACCAAGTACGTCGCACTTCCTGCATTTTTCACAAACAAAACCAGTTTTCAAAAAGAAGAGGAACATCAATACCAAAACCCTAAAACCCCATAAACTGTAACTTGACCATTTAAAAATGTGGAATTTATTCCTAATATTCGTAATTGTCAAAATCTTATATATTCGTAATCTGTACATTAAAATGAGAAAAATCAAAATGAACTACTTCATAGCTTATTTGGTTAAAATTCTGAATGTCTACATGTATTTCTTAATTGTTAAATGTTGCTTTAACTACCTGCAAAATGGAAATAAAAACGAAAACTTTAAAAGGCTTAAAAATTATATGATAATTGATATGCTTAAAAATCTGAGATTTGCTATGTTTAACAAATATTATGAAAATAAGAAATATAAAAATACAAAAATAAAAAATTTTGAAAATTTTAAAACTAAAAGTTTTAAAAGTACGGCTCACTTACCCCTAAGTGCGCCGATTTTTTTGAAAAATCACAAAGAATTTGAAAAAACTCAGAAAGTACGCCGCACTTTCTCTGAAGTGCGCCGCACTTTCCTGTCTGGAACCAAACATAATGCTTGTTTCTTCGTCTTTATACGAAAATTGTTTAAATTAAAAATTGCTATCTATTTGTTGATAATGTGTAAGTGTAAAAAGCTACTATTATCTGTTTTAACTAACCCGCTAATGGTTGTTCTAATGTTGTGCTATCTTATAAGAATTATGGACCCAACATCGAGTCTTGGAAGGATTTGCCTAGGAGAGAACGTTTATGGATCATCGAGTAAAAAAGTTGAAGGGCATGGAGATTGGAATGCTCCCGAGTACACGGACACAGTTGGTAGTAAGGAAAAGAAGGTGACAAAAGCACTTAGTTTTTACAAAATGGAAACAAACGAAATCAATGAACGATATATTGCACCATGCTTCATGAATGGCTTGGAAGTATACGATGGTGAAATTAATTTGGCATTTGATGAAAACTTGATATCAAATGAATACGCAGTGAAGCTATGTTTGGATTATGAGGTTAAGAAAGTAAACAAGGGAGTGAAAAAAGAGCTCATTGTTGCTTTGAAGGGAGAGCTTTACTTTGTCAAATTCATAATCAATCCAAAGGAAGACGATGTGGAGCCTGGAGTTATTTTTGGAAGATCGTTCATGAGGCTAGTTAATAGAATTGTTGACTTCGATAGCGGGGTGATCACTGTTTATGCCGAACAAGAACCATTTGAAGATGATTCTGAGAAGATAGAAAAGAGTGTGGATGATTGGGATCAGATATTTAATTTCAACTTTGATGATATACCACAGTTGGGTAGAGAAGAACATTCGCCGTTTGTATGTAAAATAGGGAAAAGTAGCCGCAATAAGAAGAGAGCAATGGAGAATCTTAACTTGTTCTACCCAGATATTGGACCATCTTTGTCAACTAGGAGGCATTTGACTCAAGAAGACGCAACGAAGGAAGCATTGTCACTTAGAATTAGCTAGAAGTTTGCTTTGTTAGAGGAAGTAAGACCAGTACTTGAGACAATGGCTTATCATGACAAGTACAAGAAAGTGTTCGATGAGATTTGGAAGGACAAAGTGGAATTATATGGAATGATTGTGAAGGAAGAGGAGGAAGAAATGAATAAGGTCAAAGGTGAAGCGTTGAAAGAGAAAGACGATATTGGAGCATTTATATTTCTTATCAGATTTGAGGGCAAGATCAACGAAAATGCATTAGCAGACACTGGGTCAGATATCAATACCATGCCTTACTGGATTTATGAGCAATTAGGAAGAGAAGAGATAAAAAAGGTGGACAAAGAGATCACAATGATTAATCATACCTAAGCAGAAGCTATGGGAATACTTACGAATGTTCTTTGCCAGGTGGGGGTCACCACCATAATTGTTAAATTTCTGATCTTGGATATACCAATTGATCGAGATGCACCGATAGTAGTTGGTCGGGGATTCATATATACGATTGGTGGCATAGTTAATACCCCAGAAAGACTTTTCTCAACTTTTGATGGAATTTGCCATCAAACTTTCCGTGCCGCAAGATCTGATGTTCTGAGAACCGCAAAAAGCGATAGCGATGACGAAGAAGAGTATGAGATTAAGAGAAACAAGTTTGGAGCACCAATTTATGGTCTAAAACCAGCAGCATATCTGAATTGTAACGATCCAACTGAGCGATCGTTAGCTCTACAAGCAGTCATTAACCCATTATGGAAGATTAGTGTTTGGAAAAAGGCCGTTAGTTTCCTTGGTTCATTACCTGCACCATTGCAACACGTTGACTGGAAACCTGATTAAGGGTTGTTATACTAACGAGGAGGAAGCAAAAAAATAGCGGCGTACTAAGATAAGGGTGACTGACCCATATGGGAATATTTATGTGCAGGGGTTCACAACTAAGAAAACAAGTCGGAAATTGTCAAAATATCATAACTTGAGTGACATTATGTCACCTAACTGGTTTATTGAGTGAAGTGTTGGACTGAGTGGGAATAAAGGAGGGAAATTTATTTACTCCTAAACTATTTTACTTTTCTTGTTGAGTAAAAAATAAAAATCATTTGTATAAATCCATAAGAGATTGCACTTGATGTACGAACATTAGTCCAAATTAATGATAAAAATTAAGATTGAGTCAGTATGATGGATTGAAAATCTATGTTATAATTGTGTTTAAATAATGAAATGTGCTAGGAAAGTTTATGGTATATATATATATATATAAATAAATAAAATAAAACATTTAAATCCTAACGCCGCACTTCAGTGAAGTGCGCCGCACTTTGTGGCGGTTTTCATATATAAAACTTACAAAACAAGATTTTGCATCTTATAAAAATTCACACACTCACCAAAACCGCCGGGTTCTCACAAAAATAAGGAATTTTTTTTCTTAATCATGCCAAGGGTATGTTAATATCAATACTTTAATTTATTTCTTGTTAATTTATTCAATTTCTTATTCATTAGGGTTATTTATAATTAGATTAGGGGAAATCAAATCCATGTTTGATATGAACAATTAAACCATTGAATTATGATATTTAGAAGTTATTTATCTAATGCATGTTGAACTATCGATAGATCTAAAAGTACTGTTCAAATTATGAATTTATCTTTAAAATAAATCGTTGAAAAATCATAAAGAAAGTCAAAATTATTTAACCAGCCCATAAAGTGCGCCGATTTTAGGATAAAACTGTCGCACTTACCAATTTTCCAGAAAGTACGCCGCACTTCAGTGAAGTACGCCACACATTTTACACCAGAAAGTCACATAAAGTTTGCAAAACCATCTAAACATTGACCATTTATACCAAATCATTTCTAACATTTCTATATGCTTTATTGTTGATTATTTTTGATGTCTAGACTATGAGAGGAAACGATGATGAAGCCAGATCATCAAGATCCAAACGCTCTAGACAGTACGAAATCATGGAAGAGGTATTGCTTCCACAAGTTCATCATGAATTCTAACTATAGGAAGGATGCAACAGAGATGCGAAGTCTAGGTATAACACCAAATTAGCAAAATTGCTTCCTAGACATGTTTACTCGTCGTGTATCGTGAATTAGGATATACTAAATCGAATGGGGTATGATGGAGAAATCGATGATATGTTGAGGATTAAGTTGCGTGAAGCTGAATCTAATGAAGAAATATTCACTTCTGTGGCGTGGATTAAAGCTTTTAACATCAATGAACCAATTTATTCGGAGCTTTGCCACGAGTTTTATTCAACCTATGAATTTGATGAAGTTTGTGCGGATGATGAATTGCAAACCAAGAAGATCATCAAGTTTAGACTTGGTGGCCGTGCTCACAGTTTGACTTTGTTGGAATTTGCTCGTAGATTAGGACTATATCATGCTGAGGAGCTTGATGATGATGGATTTGATGTGTATTTTCAAGAAGGCTTGCGTAGTGATGAGAATTTTAACACTCAAGAATATTGGTTAAGCATCAGTCAAGATGAGAAATTGAGTTTATCTAGGAGTCAAGCATCTACTATCCGGAGCCCAGTTTTGAGGGTGGTTAACAAGATGATCACTTATGGCTTGTGTGAGAGGACTAATGGGTATGATAAAATTAAAAAAATAATTTGTGGCTATTGTGTATGTTTGATGCTAGACACCAAAACGGGTATGCAAATGTGGCTTGGTTGATTGCGAGGTGGATGAAGAGAAAAGGAGCTGGTACTCAAAAGGAGAGTCAGATTTGTTATGGACAGTTTATCACGAAGAATGCTAGGAAAGCGAGGGTATTGAATGATGTGGTGATAAGGAGTTTAAGTGCTTTGATTTATTGTAGAGAGTTGGATACGATTACACTGAGAGAGTTGATCGATTCTAAGGGTCGACTAATTCCTGAGGATCCACAGCCGGGTGTACCAAGAGTTGCTATTCCTAGACCTCCGAGAGCATCGATGTAGGATTTGTACGATAGGATGGGTAGTATAGAGATATGTCAGGAAGCGATTGAGAGGATGGAGTACAGGTAGACGTATCATTGGGACAGGTATGCTGCAGTATTTGAGCACATGGCTGGGGTTTACAGTGTTACACTGCCGGGAGCCTATCTAGTTATGCTCAGCCGCATTATGATCAGTATTATCAGTAGTACCCACCTCAGCCACCATATTATCCACCGCAGTATCAGCAGCAGCAGCAGGATGATGATGAGTAGTGTCAAGATGACACAAGATGGTTGTGTGTCACATGTGTTTTAAAACAATTTCCTTAAAAACAATATATTATTATTACTACTATGGTGTGTAAAATGCCTCTTTTGGCATTTAAAACAATATTATCATACTTTCTACAAATAATTAATTAGGAATATTATTATTATTTGTGTGCTATGCAGTATTTATATATGTAACAGGAAAAGAAAAAAGAAGGGAGCGAGATGGAAATGACGTAAAGCAAAGATTCAAGTAAATTCATCATAAATGAGAAGTATTATTTCACTTTTCCATTTTATCTTTCTCTATAATATATCACATTAGGGAAAATGCTCATATTAAGTATGGGGGAGATAAATTGGAAAAGTAAAATAAAGTTAAATAATTTTTTTGAAAAATAACATTTTTATGATCATATACAAGCAATCTGACTCTGGATTGATAACATTACTAGCATGTTTATACCACCCAAAAGAAATTTGTGAGGATTAGATATTAAGAATTCGGGTATCCATCTTTGATACCTAAGATGATTTTATCTTTAGCTTTCTCGAGTTAAGGTTTGAATGCAATTGCAAGTATCTCATCCATCGTTACGGCTGTGTATTTGTAGTTTGTCGCCTTTTCTGGAGCATTGGTATCGATTTAAATTATACGAGTGTGCCGGTGATTTGTTAATTCTAGAACTTGTGCTTGAAATCTTTATGAGACCGCAGTAGGAACACGTTCACGTGTTATAAATATTTTACTAATAAAGAGGTGATAATAATATAAATATAAGTAACCAATAATTTTGTTCAAAAAGCTTTTAAATTAAATTATCTGAAATTTTATCCGTACGAATTAAAGAACGTAAATGCTGGTATCGCTGTTATAATGAAGTGCGAAGGTTGCAAACCTCTAAGTTCGTTTGATATAGTGTGTTTATCCTAAGTATGGGGGGAAAGCAAGTTTCCCCCAAGTTAAAGTGAAATAAGGCAAAAATAAGCCGAAGTTCTGAAAAAGAAAAAAAAAGTGACGAAGTGAAGGAATAGTTGGTTACATTACTGATAAGGTAGATTATGATTTTATTATAAACCTTTTTCAACAAATATAATAAAAATATCACTAAATAAAGTGCCTCTTTTGATGTTTATGTTTGGTGCTTACGCCATGTCGCTGAAGTTTAGTTTCTTGTACAAGCTTATGGTAATTTGAACATTTCATGACTGCACGTATGAGTGACTTCCGTTTACTATCCATTTTACTAAACTGAGCGAGTGTGAAAACAATCTTATCTATAAAAAATTCGTGAGTTGCTTTGTCGTGTTATCTATGCTTGTGATCATTAATCTGTTTTACTAAACCGAAATGTTTTTGCTTTGATTGCTTGAGGGCAAGCAATAAGCTAAGTATGAGGGGATTTGATAACGCTCCAAATATACATAAAATATCCCTTGAAAATATGTGAAATGTATATGTTAACGCATGAAATATTGCAAGTTTGGTCGTTTGTTGGTACAATAATTGTTTCAGGACCAAGAATGACGAGTAGGACTAAAAGTGTCAAAGAAATCCATTAAAAGCACTAACGGTCGTTAAAGGAAGAATCTAGAAGGGAAATAAATGAAGAATTAATGAAAAGAGCCAAAGTGCGGCGCACTTGTCCTATGTGCGGCGTACTTCATGGCGGGATAAATGCTATTTATTGAAGAAGGAAAGTGCGCCGCACTTAGCCTAAGTGCGGCGCACATTCTCCTGCAGTTACAGGGAAATGATTATGATTGTCATTAATGGGAGACCTTCCATATAACCTCATTACCAACTAAAACCCTAATCTTGTGCTATAAATAGAGCACGAATTTCAGTGTTTTATCATCCCAATTCTTACAATCATCTCTCAACAATCATTAGAAGTTTAAGGGAAGTTTTCTAGTAAAGTTAGAAGTTTTTCTTGGGAAACTTGAAGTATTCTCTGAATCTTCATAGTTTCCAGGTTGTAATCACGCAAGAGGAACGAAATTCAGGCCAAAGGTGGTGAAGGAGTAGTTTTACTAGTAGAAATTATGGTAAACTAGTGTTTGGATCGAAGAAGTTTTTGTAATAAACCATACCATTTGCTTGTGGAATCGGTATAAACACGTTATTCCTTTTGGATATCATGTTTTCTGAATCTATGATTATTGTTATGTGTTTTGTTGCTATGAATATGGAGTAGTAATTTATATTTATTTGGGCTATCATGATCAATGTTATGAACAGGCTTTGATATAATGTTTATGAATGTGATGATAATGAATTCGATGTTTAAATATCCGGTAACTTGTTGATGTTTAATTTTTCATACTTGTTGGAGATAGGTCTTCAATATGTTTATATTTCGC
>BQNB010147498.1:1640-16429 GCA_026074375.1 Tanacetum coccineum
TAAGAACATGCCAATATTTAGTTCAAATGACATGGTTCATAATCACTATCTAGATGAAGCTAGAAAAAGACACAAGAAAGAGACATAAACTCAAAAACTAGTGTGATGCCTTCTGCTAGATTTCAAAGCACTGTTAATGATAGCAAACCAAAACCTAGGAGTTTGCCTGTATCTAAGAGTAGTTGTGTAACAATGACGGATGTGCCCAAAGCAGATCACTCTAAGAGTTCTAGTTCTTTCTCAGATTCCAAACACTTTGTTTGTTCTACATGTCATAAGTATGCCTTTAATGCAAATCATGATGCTTGTATAACAATACTCCTGAAGGAAGTGAACTCACGTGCTAAGATTCAATCCCATAAGACCAGAAACAGTAACAAACCCGTAGATCAAAAGAGTCATACTCAAAAACCTGGTAGGCCTAATAAGAATTCCGCTGTGTATGAGAAAACATCTCCTATATCTGATCTTAGGTGGAAACCCACGGGTAGAATTTTTAAATCTGTTGGTCTTAGGTGGATTCCTACAGGAACGTTATTCGACTCTTGCATAAGCAAGGTTGATAGTGAACCCCCACATGGTTCAAATGTAGATATCCCTAATATTCATGAATGCAAACAAACTCTGGATGTAAGTGCAGGTACATTAATCAATGTTCAGAAGAAACAAAGTCTTGATTTATGTGTAGGTACCTTATGTAATGTCAACAAGGAAAATCTCGGAGTATGGTTGCTGAAAAAGCTGATATCTCATAAACCATTGTCAAAGTGGATTAATAGATGATGATACAGAAAAATAACGTTTGAACACAATATGTTCAAGCCTCGAACCTCAATGTCAAATGATGTTTGAACAAATCAATTCAAGCATCGCACCACAACGTCATCATAAGTTCCTACAAAATATATGACATTCATGACGTCAATGATAGAGTTGGAAAGTTTATTCGGTCCTTTGTTCGATGAATATTTCAATGGAGAGAATCAAGTTGTTTCAAAGTCTTCCACTGTTACTACTGCTGATGCATCGTATAAACGTTAACAACAACCAGATTCAACTTCATCTACTTCAACTCTAGCAACAACTGTCACTACTGATGGAAACTTCCACTTGTAAATATTTTTGATTTTTCTCTTTATTTTGATTTATAAATATTTTTGAAAAAGAAAATACAAAACCACAAAATAAAAACCACAAAAAAGAAATACCTTAAAATATAAAAATATAGAAACACAAAATAGATATGTATCTTATTCAACAACTCAAACCATTTCAAAGAATAAGTAACCGAACACCTCACAAAAATCTAACACTCTCGACTTAGGTCTCTAATGGACAATTTGGATAAAAAACAATTTAACGTACCGTTGATAACATTATTTTTGAGGTTTCGTAACATCATTTTTGAGGTTTTGTTACACTGTTCAGAGATTTTGTATCTTTTTGTTTGGATTTCGTAACACAGTTCAAAGTGTGATTCAAGACAAGGTTGTTATTGCTCGTTTACTTCACGATTACAATACTTCATCTCTAAAACGATCCAAGTTTGCTTTGTAGTCATTTAATACAACATGTCTACTTTTAGTAATTCAACCAACTCCAATCAACAAACTCTCGCTGAATCAGGAGCTAATGAAAGACCTCCAATGCTTAAGAAGGGAAATTATATTCCATGGGAAAGTCGATTCAGAAGGTTTTTGGACAATAAACTTGAAGACGGGGAGAGAATGTGGAATTCGATACAAAATGGCCCTTATCAAAGACCCATGGTTGTTGATCTAATACATCCTACTGTACCAATGCTTGAACTATTGTCCAAAATGACTAAGGGTAACAAGAAGCAATACATTGATGATGTTAGGGTTATGAATTATCTTCTTCAAGCTATATCAAATGATATATACAATTCAGTGGATGCATGTAAAGATGCTAAAGAAATATGGGAACGAATCAAAAGGTTGATGCATGGATCTGAAATTACTACTCATGTAAGACACTTACGTCTTATGGATGAGTTTGATAAGTTTGCAGCAAAAGAAGGGGAATCTTTAGACTCTGTGCATGAAAGGTTGACAACACTTATGAACATCATGGATCGTAATAATGTTCGTCCGATACCGACGGCAATTAATACAAAGTTTCTCAATTGCTTGCAACCAGAATGGAGCAAATATGTTATCATGGTTAATCATAATCAAACTGGACCTGCAGTCTCTTATGATGTGTTGTATGATCAGTTAGTTCAATTTAAACCACATGTTCTAGCATCAAGGGCAAAGAAAGCTGCCAAGAATCATGATCCTTTAGCTCTTATTGATCATTCAAATGCTTCTTCATAACACTCTCATACAAACTCTTCTTATTGTTCACAATCATACCATGTCACACATCCTCCATCATTTGTTGATTATGATGATGAATATCAAGGGGAGTTACAAGGCGATTCTTAAGAGGATAAGCTTACAACATCTATGATGTTACTCGCTCGAGCAATCTCTTAAAAGTTCTCTACACCCACTAACAATCGTCTTCATTTTTCCTCTAATACAAGGAATCAAGCTGTGGTTCCGGATGGTCGAGTTGACATACAAACCAAGACTGCAGGTTATGGTGGAAATGCTAACAAGAATGCAGGGAGAAACAGAAAGCAAGGGTTTAATACAGGAAATGTAGGAGATGAAAGCAATCAGATTATTCAGCGTGTTCCACGAACTGAGTATACTCCAGGCAAAGCAAATGTTCAGTGTTATAATTGCAATAAGAAAGGTCATTATGCTCATGAATGTCAAAAACCAAAAGTTCGTGATGCAAAGTATTTCAGAGAACAAATGTTGTTAGCTATGAAAGATGAAGTTGGAAGCAGCCTCATCTTTGAAGAGAATGATTTTATGCTTGACACTTCATATGGAGAAGATTTGGAAGAGTTAACTGCTGCAATCATGTTAATGGCTCGACTCTAACCTACTGATGATAATGCTGAGAATGTACCATCCTATGATGCAAAGGTTGTTAGCCAGGTGATCCAGCTTGTATTGTGGATTGTTGATAGCGGATGCTCAAAGCATATGACTGGCAATCTTCAACTGTTAAGAAAATTCGTTGAGAAATTCATGGGAACATCCCGCTTCGGGAATGATCATTTCGCTACAATCACAGGCTATGGAGATTATGTTCAACAATCTCACTATTTGTCATGTCTATTATGTTGAAGGCCTTGGGCACAATCTGTTTTTGGTTGGACAATTTTGTGATGGAGATTTAGAAGTAGCCTTTCAATCAAACACGTGTTATGTTCGGAATTTAGAAGGAAATGATTTACTTACGGGTTCTCGAGATTTAAATCTTTATACTATCTTTATTTCCGAGATGTCGGCTTCTTCTCCAGTGTGCTTAATGTCCAGAGCCACATCAACAAAATCTTGGTTATGGCATCGCCGGTTGTCTCATTTGAATATTGACACCATTAACCAACTCACTTCACACGATCTAGTTGATGGGCTTCCGAAATTTAAGTACTGCAAAAACCATTTATGTTCAGCTTGTGAATAGGGTAAAAGCAAGAAAGCTTCACTTCCACCTAAGTTGGTTCCAAGCACTGAATCCAAACTCAAATTACTTCATATGGATATGCGTGGGCCAATGAGAGTTGCAAGTATAAATGGCAAGAAATATATTCTCGTGATTGTTGATGACTATCCTCGGTACACATGGGTATATTTTCTTCGCACCAAGGATGAGGCTCCAGATATGATTATCGATTTTGTTAATCAAGTTCAATGGAATCTAAAGGCTTCAATTCTGACGATTCAAACTGATAATGGAACCGAATTCAAAAATAAGAAATTAAGAGCATTTTATGCAAAGTTAGGCATTGTTCATAAAACTTCAATTGCTCAAACGCCTCAACAAAATGGTGTAGTTGAAAGACGTAATCGAACACTCGTCGAGGCTGCTCAAACAATGCTTATCTTTTCTAAAGCACCAGAATTTCTGTGGGCCAAAGCCATTGTTACTGCTTGCTTTACTCATAATCGCTCTATTGTACATACTCGGCATAATAAAACTCTGTATGAGTTGATTCGCGGTAGAAAACCCAATGTTCAATACTTTCATGTATTTGGATCTCTTTGCTATCCAACAAATGATCGTGATGACCTTGGGAAGATGAAACCAAAGGCTGACATTGGTATTTTTGTTGGTTATTCTGAGTCATCACGTGGATTTCGTATCTATAACTGCTAAACTAAAAAGATAATGGAAACGATCCATGTCAAGTTTGATGAACTCACGGCTATGGCTTCTGAATGAAACATTTTAGAACCCGGATTGAACTGCGCGAATTTCAATGATTCATCGGAAGATTCACAATCCGTATCTTCTACATCAGACTTGGATAATATGTTTGGTTCTATGTATGAAGAATACTATACGACGAGCTCACAAGAAGTGTCTGATAATTCCGCTACAAATACTCTTGATAATGACCACACTTCTTCATCATCGTCAATCGTGGTTGACCAGGATGATGCTCCTCCAATAGTAGTCTCTTCGGAAGAACAAGTTGTTACTGAACCAAACTCTCCAGTCTTGAATGAAGTTGCCGATGAATTTGTTCAAGAAGACGTTACAGATTTTGATGGAAATACGTTTCATAATGCACCACAAACTCCTGAATTCGATGTTGCTGAATCTTCTTCAACTTATCAGGATCCATCAAATATGCATCAATTTCACCAACAACATCGCTCAATTGATAGATGGACTAAGAATCATCCACTTGAACAAGTGATTAGTGATCCCTCAAAGCCGGTAATGACAAGGAAACGACTCCAAACGAATGCAGAAGTTTGTATGTATGCACTTACAGTGAGTACGATTGAACCAAAAAATATCAAGAAAGCTATGCTTGATCACAGCTAGATTGAATCCATGCAAGATGAGCTTAACCAGTTCAAACGCCTTGATGTTTAGGAACTTGTCGAATGTCCTGTTAGCAGAAACATAATCAAAGTCAAATGGATTTGGAAAAATAAAACCGATGCTGAAAACACAGTTATTCAGAACAAGTCTCGTTTAGTTGCTAAAGGATACGGTCAAGAAGAGGGAATAGATTTCGAGGAATCATTTGCACCAGTTGCAAGACTTGAAGCTGTCAGAATCTTTGTGTCATATGCGGCTCACAAGAACTTTCTAATTTTCCAGATAGATGTGAAAACAACATTCCTGAACGGTCCATTGAAAGAGGAGGTTTTTGTTTAACAGCCCGATGGTTTTGTAGATCCAGACTTTCCAAATCACGTTTATCGTCTTAAGAAAGCTCTATATGGTCTCAAACAAGCCCCGAGAGCATGGTATGACAAGCTTTACTCGTTTCTAATCGAACATCATTTCACAAAAGGTATTGTCGATCCGACATTGTTTACAAGGAGACACAGGGATGACATTTTGTTAGTTCAAATCTATGTCGATGACATAATTTTTGGGTTAACTAAACCAGTTTTTGCAAAAAGATTTGAAAAACTCATGAAAGATAATTTTGAAATCTCAATGATTGGTGAAATAAAGTTCTTTCTTGGACTTCAGGTTCATCAATCTCCCCGGGGTATCTTTATATGTCAATCGCAATATACTATGGATATTCTTAAGAAACACGGGATGAAAAAATGTGATACTGTTAGCACACCAATGGCTACTACTAAACTAGATGCAGATTTACAGGGTACCCCAGTAGACCAAACTAAGTATCGTAGTATGATTGGGGGACTCATGTATCTTATTGCTAGTAGACTAGATATTGCCTTTGCGACATTTGTATGTGCGCGTTATCAGGCACACCCAACTGAAAAATACTTCAAAGAGGTCAAAAGGATCTTTCGTTACCTTAGACAGTCCATTAACATGGGTCTATGGTACTCGAAGGATTCTGGGTTTGAGCTAATTGCATATGTAGACGCAGACCATACACGGTGTAATGATGATTGCAAAAGCACATCCAGAGGCATTCAATTTCTAGGAGATAAGTTAGTCAGTTGGTCGTCGAAAAAGCAAGATTGTACAGCTATGTCATCTGTGGAAGCTAAGTATGTATCCTTGTCTGCTTGTTGTGCTCAAGTCATCTGGATACGAACGCAACTGCTGGATTATGGATTTCATTACCACAAGATTCCGATCTACTGTGACTCAAAAGTGCAATTGCCATATCTTGTAATCCCGTACAACATTCAAGAACAAAACACATTAACATCCGCTATCATTTCATCAAAGAGCATGTTGAGAAAGGTACAATTGAATTATACTTTGTCGGGAAGGAATACCAGCTTGCTGATCTATTCACAAAAGCCCTTCCGAAGAAAAGGTTTGAGTTTCTAGTTCACAAGATTGGTATGCGATGTATGACTCCAACCTAGTTGGAACGTCTCGTAAATTTGTCTTCTTGAATGAAAGATCATGCATCAAACACATTTGTAAATACATTTAAAAAACAAAACAAAAATTGAAAAATATAAAAACTCAAAAAGAAGTTTTTTAACTTAAGGATTTAAACACATATTTTCCACGTTCAAATCAGTCTTATGATACTAAATTTTTCAATAACACAGTTCTCTAAATGCAAAATCATTGTATCATAGACTGAGGGGGAGAAAACCACTAAAATGATTTTTCACTCTTAAAAATGTGTTTTGCAAATCTAGTTCCATTCAAAAACAAAAGATTTCTTCAAAAATCACCTTCTTGTGAAAATTTTCAAGTGTGCAAAATTATAAGAATTAACAATCTCTTGAATAAGTTCTTTAATTAGACATGTAATCGAGGGGGAGTTATGAATTTTCTTGAAATTTTTCATAATCTTCTCATAACAAAATGTTCAAAACTGCAAAAATTAACTATCACTCAACAAGTTCTTTAATTAGATATTTTGTTGAGGGGGAGTTATTAATTTTTTTTCAGGATACATCATCATCAAAAAAAAATGAATGAAATTGTGTGCTTAAAAGCAAAATTAACTTCATTTCGAACAAATTATGTAAGAAAGAATATTTCAAAAAGTAGATAACTGTTCGAGGGGGAGTTATGAAATTTTTCAGTAAAAACAGGAACATAATTGGAGAAATTAAATCAAAAGGATTATTTTTGTAAAACTGGTCTAACTTCAAGGGGGAGTTATGAAATTTTTTGAATAAAAAGGGATACAAAAGTAAGTTTTTGAAAATAAAAGGTGAAAAATGAGAAAAAATAACTTCCGTATGATTGATTGTGATTTACGAAAGAAACTCAAGGGACTAAAAATGACAAAGTTGGAAAGTAGCTTTCGTAGGGATTAAAAGGTTTACGAAAGAAACTCAAGGGACTGAAAATGACAAAGTTGAAAAGTATCTTTCGTAGGGATTAAAAGGTTTACGAAAGAAACTTAAGGGACTAAAACTGTCAACATGCAAAAGTGTCTTTCGTAGGGTTTTAATAGCTTACGTAAGAAACTTAAGGGACTACACTTGCCAAAATGTGAAAGTTATTTTCGAAGATATAAAAGGCACAGTTATATACGAAAACTTTATCACTTTCGTAAAAGTCAAAAATTTAGGTTTCGTAATCTCTCTAAGTCAGTTGAGCTTTCGTATTAAAGAACACTCGATCCAAATCGATTTATTGGACTTTTGTGCTTGAAAATGTAATAATCGAGTCCTTTTTGTAATCTTTTTGCTATTAATTGCTATATTTAATTGATTACATAGGTTTCGGTTAGATCCAGGGTTTCGTAAATTTCAAAGTTGCTTAGAAAATGTAATTGATTGAGGCAAAGTGCTAATATGTGATTGTTAACATGATTGGAAGTGATTGATTGTTAACTTGATTTGAAGTGATTGATCACTAGAAATATCAATTTATGGACTGTAATCATTGGTTTCGTAACTAAGACAGGTTTCATAACTTTGAAAATTTGTAAAATAAGCTTAAAAGATGAAAGATGATAAATAAGCTGTAGAAATAAGCAGGATTATAAAGCTTATCATATTCTTTTGGCAAATCAAAGTTTACGAAAGTAAAATGTTTACAGGTTTCAGTTTCGTGAACAGTATTGGTCCAATGGGTTTCGTAAAAGATGTTTTGGGCTTAATTATGGGTTTCGTAAGGATTAATGAATTGAAATTTTAGGTTTCATATAAAGAAAAAATGGAATAAATTTGTTTTATCCGAATCTCAAAAAGGGTTTTCAATGTTAAAAAGGCATCCTTCAAAAATAAAATGATAAATTTTGTTTCCAAATCATATTTTTTATTGATAAATGGACCAAATGGTGAAGATTGTGTCCGGTTATGACCGTTTCTTGAATTTAACAGGATGAGGAGTGAGCAATCTACTGACCATCCAGATATCGTATATAAGATCATTTTTGTTTAACAAAATTTTCCAGTCAAAAGTGATCAATGATTTCAAATTATAAAAAAGGAACATATGATGGAAATGCAAAAAGTGAGCTTCAACTGTGATCATTACGTTTCTCATGTATCATCAAAAGAAAAAGTTCAAGTTTTTTGAAAAAGATTGTTTCAAAATCATTCAAAAATGATTTATGACTATCTTTTGAACATAATTGGATAAATGGTCTGTCATGTCCGGTTTTGGCCGTTTTCTGCATTGAACAGAATAAGGAGTGAGTGGCTTAGTGACCATCCCATTTATGTTTCAATAGATTGGTTATGTAATCAATGTTTTCAAGGAATCTTTGAATAAAAAACTTGCTTTGGAAAAGTTATCTCAAATTCTAAATCAAAAAGTTGTATTTTTGCGTCAGCAAGTGGTACTCTTTCACAAATTTTTTTAAAGAATACAAAGTTATACTCTTGGATTTCTTAAAAAGTCAAAAGTTGTTAAAAAAATCAGAGTATATCTTTATTATTCTTGAAAGAGTATCATTTCATCAAAAACTTTTTGGTGAGGAAAAACAAACAGAAAGAGAGATAAAATCCCGTGAAAAAACAAATCAAAGTATGCTCAAAAAAGAATTGATATAGCATACAAAATGAGTTTAAAGGAATAAAGCGTATGGCATGTTCTCGAAAAAACAAGAATTGCACATGAGAAAGAAAATGATCGACAAATGCTCAAAAAGAAATGCCAGAGCATAAAAAACAGACAGAGTGGAAAGAGACAAAACATGTCAAATATGTGCAAATTTACAAACTATATCTCATCTCACTAATCATTTCATGTCATCATACAGTATCCCACATGGCTCAACACGTGATTCTAGCAGCTCAACTTGTTCCTAAATACAAACCAATTGGGAGATGCAAAAATTATGCGGTGTTGCAGAGTATTCCTTGCTCTCCTGAATGCAAGATAGTTGGGCTGATACTACTTGATCATTGTCTTAGTCATGCACTAACTGCAACTGCTGATGTCCCTGCTGCGTACCTACAACAATTTTGGCGGATGGTGAGCAAGGTACCAGATACTGAGGACACGATCAAGTTCATGTTAGATACTTAACAATTCACATACACTATGGATATGTTCAGAGATACTCTCCAATTACCAGTGGAAACTCCTGAGAATCCATTTGTCGCACCAACCAACATCTAAACTATTGAAGCATTCATGAACAAAGTTGGTTATCAAGGTGTTGTTGACAAAGTGAGTGCTTTCTATACGAAAAATATGGCTCAACCATGGCAGACTATGTTCAAAGTATTCAACTGCTGCTTAACAACAAGAACTTCTGGCCATGATCAAACCAAGATCAACATTCTTCAGTTGTTTTATGTTATACTCAACCAAACACATGTTGATTATGCTGCTCTTCTTTGGTGAGATTTTATGAACAATGTGTTTCGGAAAAAGGAAGCTATTCAGTATCCTTGTTTCATCAAGCTGATTGTTGCTGATTTGATGAAGAAATTCCCTAACATTCCTAAAAGGCTTGAAGAGGACTGTCATTCTATCAAAGATGATGTTCCATTTGGTTAGTGTGTATACAACGGGGAATGTCTTAGTTCGAGGGATGCTGATTTCAGATGCTCTCTTAACTGCGAAGATTAGAGAGACGAATGATTTTAAGGAATATGAGACGGTGTTTATGAAGGTAGTCGTTCTAATGAATCAACCACAACCGGTTGTTTCTACCCAAGGAACGAATAGGAATACACCTAGAGCCCCTAGGATGCCTACCGTTTCTGTTAGTCCTCAGGAGTCGAAGAAGAGGAAGCAGACTACTAGAGAATCTAGTTCAAGAAGAATCATTATCAAAAAGAAGAAACAACGCACACCATCTATTCTTCCTCCTGGAGATGATAGAGAAAGAGATGAAATGGCTGAAGCAACAATTTTGAGTCTAACTTTACATAAAACTGCTTTAGATGCTAAAGCTAAAGAAAATGTTGCTAAGGTTTAAGAAATGTTAGAACAAGAGGAGATTGATAAACTGGTTGATGGTGATGAAGATGAAGAATCTTATGCAAGTGGATTTGCTGATACTGTGCTTAATGATAATGATGATGATACTGGATCTAAGTTAGAGCCCGGGAGTAATAAGGAACATCCAAAACATATGTCTAATGATGATGAGATGAATAAGAAAGATAAAGAGGTTGAGAAAGAAAAAGAAGTTGTAGAGATTGTGAAGGAAACAAATGTTGATGATACTAGTGCTAAGAAGAATGAAGAAGATGTGACGGAGAAAGAAGTTGTTGATATGTTGGGTAGTCAGGAGATTAGGAAAGAGCAGATGCAGACACCAATTCCCTCATCAATTAGATCTCCTAGGAATGATTTATCTTCAGATAAAACAATTTTAGAGGAATTTGCTGATACTGTCACACAAACAACTGCTACATCTTCCAAGACACCTTCCACAACAACACGTCAGAAGAAATCTTTCAATCCTAAAACAAGACGTTTACCAGGAAGTATTACTGGCATGTGCAGACGAAAAGGATTAATTCGATCTCATATCAAGACCAAATTCATCACTCGAGAGTTCTTTGTGTAAAAGATTAAAGAAGTTATACAACATTGTGACAAAATTGTTCCTGAGCTGACAATCACAACAACGAATGAAATGCTGAAAAAGGAGATGCCTCGCTTGGTAAAGCTTGCAGTCAACAAGGATCGAGAAGTTTCCCCAGTTGATATATTTGGTATGGTATCTAAAGAACTTGCTGCTCATGGACCAAAGTTGATTGAAGAACTATTTTGAAAGCACATGCAGAATACAATTCTCAATCTTTATCCCAAAACAAAGTCTTCAACTGCTACCACATCATCTGCTGATCTTCAACAACAACTATATCTAAGTATGAAGACAAAACCTCAAGATCAAGCAGCTAATCCAGAAATATGGGAAATTTTAAAAGCCAAGTTTAAAAAGCCATAATTTTCGCATATCATGATGACCAACATTACGATGATCCTCCTAAAGGGGGAGAAACATGGCGAAATGATATTTTGGAAAAAGAAAAATCTTTTGGGAATGGAAGACCAATTCTACCGACGATGAAGCGTCTGTAATAATCAACCCTTAGTAGGAGATTGTTAGAAACGATAAAAAGTATTAATTATTATTATGAATTGGTCATAGTGTAGTTTATAGTTTTATTAGTAGTTTTGATGTAATAAAGTCTATCTTGGTAAAGTTGACAAATGTTTGACTAAGTGTAGGGAAAATAGAATAGTTTTGTAACAAATATATATACTCATCTTGGAGGAGTATATATACATGTCTTGTCTTTGTAACACTCACTTCTCTCTCCCATTTCTATTTTCCCCTTTTGAAATGAAAATATAGAAAATGATAAAAATACTCTCTAGCTCATCTCCTTTATTCTACTATAAACATCTTTTAGTGGAAACCATATTTTTATATTTATGACTTGTACGAGCTTGCTTCCTAATTTTACAAGCATCACAAAAATGTTTATCATATTTTAGTTTAGGTAAATTTCTAACTAATTCTTTAGATGACAACGATTAAATTAAACGCATATTTGGGTGGCTGAGTCTTCTATGCCATAAGGTAGAGTTATCCACTACAGTGGCGAGACATAATTTGTCTTGAGACTTATTTCCTAATTTCATTACGTACAAACCATTTTTTCTAATCCCGTTTCTTATAATTTTACCATCTTTAATTATTTCACTACCATCTTCGGTGAATAATACTTGACACTTATTGTCACAAATTTGACCGACACTAAGTAAATTGAATGCTAAGTTATCTACGTGTTCTACATTAGATGTAGTGAGAGAGTCATTAGAGATCACACATTTGCCAATGATCTGTCCTTTTAAGTTACTTCCAAAAACAACATTACCTCCGCCGTATGCTTTGTTGGAAGAGAATAAACTCTTGTTACCGGTCATATGTTTGGAGCAACCACTATCTTTGATCCACTCATCCGGTTCCAAGCATGTTCTCAAGCATACCTATTTCAACAAAAACAAATTTAAGTTTTTGGTCCCCAATATCTCATTGGTCCGAAAATGTTAGTGTTGTACATCCCTTGCATTTGTTGCAATTGATTGAGATATTGAAATGGGATACAATTTCCCATATGTATAAAGCCTTGATTTTGTTGGTTGTTGCAATTCATAGGATAGAAATTTTGACGAATTGGTTGTCTAGAGTTTCTCCTAGATTGAGGGGTGTTGTATCTTGGTTGAGAAGAAATGTTTCTCCTAGGTGGAGGTGTTTTTGATCTAGATTCGGTTTTGACATAACCTATACCGCTTTTGAGTGATGGTTTTAAAAACGGTTTTTTTGACTTATCAATGCTATTATGTATTAGTTTCTTCCTAGTAATAACAAAATCCGATCTAGAGGTCATAGGTGAACTAAAAACGTGTTATGTCCATTTTTCGCTATCTTTACGACTCACGAGTCCAGGTAAGGTGGATCCGTGCCCTTTAATGGTGGATCCGCCTGTCACTTTTTCAGCGGACGATCCAACAAAACTCATGGTTTTAGTTCCGCTTGTTGATGCTTTATCGCTATCAAATCCTAGACCTATTTTGCATGTAGGTGAATTTTTATTGTTTAACATTTCTCTTAGTGAATTAGCACTTTTATCAAATTTAACAAATTTAACTTGAGTTTCTTTAAGTTTGGCGTTTTCCAATTCAAGTTCATCATACGACTTACATGCCATTTCAATTTCTTTGCATCTCTCAAGTTTCTTAATTTTCTCGTTTAATTCTAAAATTTCTTTTTCTAAAAGATCTCTTTTAGTTTTTAAAATTTTATTCTTGTTAATGATTTTTAAGCTAATTTCACATAAGCTATCGTATTCAATTTGCATATTATCATTATCAAGAGAAGATGCATTATCACTACAACAAGAAGAGTTAAAAGTTACCTCATTTGGCGATTGAACCATGAGACAAGTTTCGTCATTGGTTTTGTCTTCGGTGTCATTCTCGCTATCGCTCCACGAACCTCAAATGAAAGCCTTTTGATCTTAGTTACGAGATGTTTTTGGACAATAGCCAATGAGATGACTTGGATCACCGCATCTAAAACATTTCCGGTCACTCTTTTCTTTCTTCTCGTCTCTTTGTCGGAGTGGCTTCCTTTCTTCTCTTGGTTGCCGAACAAATTTACCCTTTCTTCTAAAGAACTTTTTAAAGTTCCTTACGGCCATATCATATTCTTCATCATCGCTTCCTGATGTCGAAGTTTCATCATCACTAGACTCTTTCTTAGCTTTCAAGGCGATGGACTTAATTCGTTCATTTTTGCCTTTATAAATTTTGAAATATTTTTCCATGACAACTTCATGTACTTTTAGATTTTCGATAAGCTCGTCTAGAGCTAGTGATGACAAATCTTTTGATTCTTTAATTGCCGTGAACTTTGCTTTCCATTTAGGTTGTAGAGCCTTAAGAAACTTCCTAACATAATTCTTGCTAGAGAAACCTTCATCAAGAGCTTTAAGACTAGTAATAATAGTGTTAAATCTAGCAAAACCGCTATCAATAGATTCTTCTTCAAGGATAGTAAATTGTTCATATTGTTGAACAAGAAGATCAATTTTATTATTCTTTACTTGGCTATTACCTTGATGTGTGATTAACAACGATTGCCAAATATCTTTAGCCGTTTTACACATAAAAATTCTTTCATATTCCTTTTTAGGTAAAGCATTGTAAAGAACCATTTTAGCTTCATTATTTTTAGCAAGTTTTCATTTAAGATCATCATCTTGTTGTTTAAAAGGAACCGTTTCTAAAACTTAGGTTTCTTTGTTTCTAGTAACGGGCGGAAAATCACCATTCAAGATAATACGCCAAAGATCTAAATCTTTTGCTTTCACATAAGTTTCAAATATATTTTTCCAATAAATAAAATGATCACTTTCAAAAAGAGGTGGTCTTTGCATAGATGACCCTTCTAGATATTTATCCGAATCCATAAATCAATTCAAGCTTTAATGTACAGTATACGTTAAAGATCTTGGGTGACCTTGGCTTTTGATACTAATTGTGGAAACTAGAAGGGGGTTGAATAGTTTTTACCGTTTTAAAATTAAAATTAGATTTTCGACTTATGTGAATTCAAGAGATATACACGAGTGTATATGATAGCGATGCAATAAGTAAATAAACAAACTAGGAAATATAAGCAAGTAAAGATAAGAAAGATCAAACCAATGACACAATGATTTATAGTGGTTCGGCAACGAAGCACCTCTTCGCCCTACTTCACTCCCCAAGTACCCAACTTGAGAGTTATCTTCACTATCACAACAAGCTCCCTTTAGGCGGAGAAAACCGTACACGTCGCTTACACTTTTTCC
>BQNB010147499.1:0-16429 GCA_026074375.1 Tanacetum coccineum
GTCTACTGATTAAAGTCGAATAGTTTATAGTTTATTAGTTTATGAATAAAAACCTTGTTCATAACATTGTTGTTCTTATGTGTTATTCCGCTGCATGATTAATGTTATGATATCCTAGATGGGTAAAACGATCTATGAAGCCTACAATCAGGTTTCTATACTTTGTTCACTTGAGTAGGTTGTGTCGGAGCAAGATGAGCTTCCATCAAGTGTTGGACTTGATTTTCGAGCTCGGTGAGGTGGCAGTCGGATGTACATAGGACATCTTAAGGTAAAGCGATTGCCTTGACCGGTTTAGTAAAATCCCTTGGGTCGTTCCAACTTTTGTTGTTATAGAGGGCGAGGTCCTCTAATAATGCCTAGGATTCTTTGGTGTTTAGGTCATGAAGCTTACCACCGGCCGATTGGTCAATGGTTCTTCTTGTGACGGGATTGACAAGGTCATAAAAAATTTGGACTTAGAGCCAAAGGTCGATGTCATGCTGAGGGACTTTTTATAGTAAGTCCTTAAAACGAGTCCATGCTTTAGATAGAGATTCTCCATGACGTTGTTGGAACATCAGGATATCATTGCGGAGTTTTGTGGTCCTTCCCGGTGAAAAGAATGGAGCAAGGAAAGGAGTATTAAGATCCTCCCATGTGGTGATAGATCCTGCTGGAAGGCGTTCAAGCCAGTTGCTAGCTTGATCGTGAAGGGAAAATTGAAATAAATGCAAACGCGTTCTTTCCCTGTTTTCACCGTCAAGGTCAAGTGAGTCCACAAGTTTTAGGAAATCCTTGAGGTGTTGGTTTGGATCCTCGGACTGAAATCCATAGAATGAGCATCCGTTTCGCACCAACCAGATGGTGTCAGATCGAAGAGGTACCATGTTGTTCCCTATGAGGAGCTCAATGGTATTCCTGTAGCCCTCGTGGCTAGGTTTGGAGTAGTCTCCAAGAGTACGGATAGGATTCTCGTCTCTAATGGTGCTTCACGAGAATAGATTACAAAACAGATAACACAAAGAAAAGATAGACTACGAGAAAGCTAATATGCCAAAATTAAATTTGTAACAAACCACAATTTTCATCACTGTAATTTCCACTTATATTATATTAAATACTACTTTTTCACGGGAAAATTTTTGCTTTATTCCATTATGTAACATAGTTTACATTTCTAAAGTAAACGAGCTCACACAACTACCTATGCCAATTCTATCTACGTTTATATCAAGTAAACGCCTTAATATGTCAAGTCAATATTCTAATATCTTCTATATCATGTACGTTATCTATTTAACGTAATTTTCATAACATTATTACTAAATGGGTTGAGAGAAGATTTTTTTTGTATTTTTATATTTTATAGAAAGCAAGTAAATTAATGGTTTGAGAGGTTGGTTTGTTTAACTAATAATTAAACTAATTATTATATGAACTACTGGTGATAACTTTATGATAAAAAGATGTATTTACCTAATCATGTAGTACTCCTTAGATTGCTTCTCCTAGATCTGTTGCTTTGTCACACTTGTGATGATATGTGTAAGTATTTCCTAGGTCATGAACGGATTACACGAACCCGCCAGATTATTTAATATCCGTTAAGGCAATGCACAAGTAAGGTAGTTTGAAGACTATTACAAGACCCTTAAGAGTATATTAAATGCATGCGAAATATATTAATGAGGATCAACAATATTAGGGGTAAGGTAGTATGAAGACTGTTACTGATGGTATCCTTTCTACACTACTCGTGTTTCTCTAGACGTCTATGCCAATTTAATATCTTATGGCTAGTTTATAAAGCCTAAACACGCACATCCATCAACAAGAAGCAAACATCAAAAGGTTCTTACAATCTAAGGTTTCATGCAATGCATAAGCAAATACCAAAGGAGGTTTTAGCCTAGCATGCTGAGAAGAATAAAGAAAGAAATAAATCAATCAAACGATACATAAACCATATTGAATGATTAACGATTAAACAATCTTACTTTGATTAAAAACATGGATGTAGAGTTAGTTACAAATAGGTTTTGAGCCCCCTAAAAACCGACCTAAAAAAATGCTGATTATGACTAGGGTTCGTCTCCCAAAGGTTTATACAAAGTTACACACTTAATACCCTAAAATCGATTTTGTACATATAGTAAAAACGACGGGACGACGTCGCTTTGAAGTTGTGACGCCGTCGCTACGTGGATGATTCTAGATCATCTTTAAGTCGGCCACGTCCTGACTCCGTCGCTGAATCTCTGACGCCGTCACGATGAAGATCCTGACACCGTCGCTTTATAATGGCGACGCCGTCTCCACGCTCTGTATGCATAATTCTTCATGATTTTTGGTGTAGAGTCGTAATCTTGTCTGTTTCTTCTCCAAATGAGCCCAAGTCACGTGTATTTCCTCTAAATGTCATCCAAGTGCTAAAAACATGAAAACAAATGATTAAGCACATAATTTGGGCATATTTGCATGATTTAGGGGGTTAAATGACCCCGAAATAGTGTATAAAATGACACCTCATCACCTTTTACGACGCTTTTGACTTTTTAGATTTTTGACACGGACGCAAAGAAAAATTTTCTAGTGTGAGAAAATATATACCTAGATGCATAAGAAATATAGATATAAGCATGTAAGTTTATCTAAGCATGCATAAACACAATAATCACCGAGATTAATGTGTGAGACTATATTACATCTAAACGTTAATTGTCTTACATTAAACTGACATAGTGTAGGTGCATAATTAACACGTAAGTCATGTAAAATGATGCATACAAAATGTGATAATTTTAAATGCAATCATCATGTAAAACATGTTAGCATTTAGCATTTAGGAGCATGTGTTATTTAGATAAACTAAGAGATATTTATCTAAATTGCTAGAAAAAGACAAACGCCTTTACAATAGACATGCATTCAATAGCTAAGCAAATAAACATTGAGAATTAAGATAAACATGAAGGCATATAATTGCATTACATGGGAGCAAGTTATCATCTTGAAACTTCAAGCTCATACGTGAGGTGCAAGTTGTCTAGATTGACTAAAGAGAGACCTAATATCTTCTTGCTTAGTGAGCACTCCTAATGAGATACAAAGTCCATCAATGTAGACTATCATTAGGCATATTTAGGAAGAGCCATTTAATCAAATTAGAGAATGAATATGAGACTATCACTAGTGATGCTCAATTCAGGCTAAACACGACCATTTTTACGGGTTATACCATGAACCCAACTTCACTTTTAGAAGCAACTCAACCATTAGGTCAAATTGAATTTCTAGTGCAATAGGTTCTCTAGTATTCACTCTCATGTTAGACAAAATAGAATTCCTATATTTGCCTAATAAAGTGCAGCAAAGATAAAATTTGTATTGTCTTTTTTACGGCTAATATGACTCAACTAACATGCTTTAATTTCGGTTCACATAATCCTAATCAAGATGTGTGGAATTCTAAGATTGAATGAGATAGCAAGCAAGTTGTTGTAGGTATAAGAAAGAATGAGTCATCTAGGACCTAGGAGTATGCTTAAGAGTGACAATGTGTAATGCTCTATATTTAGAGTGTTCAAAGAATGCACATTTGCATGTCTTTTATGAAAGAAATCAAATTATACGTTAAACTTTTGTTAAAAAAACCCACCTTCAAAATTTAGGAAATCATCTTGTGTTTGGTTTCTTTTGATAGAAATGATGATGATTAACTAAAGTTTAGTTACATGTATGTTAGAATTTTAAGTAAGAGATTGACAAGAGAAAGATGTTTAAATCTAATACCATAGGGCGGATCTATCTAAACCGAAGATGAATCTTGGACGAAGAATCCATTAATCCGTGGAGGTGCCAAAATTTGGGCAAGGATAATTTTCCCATTATTTGGGAGAAGGTGTTGATATTATGTTATAAAGAGAAACTTATATAAGTTACAAGGGTTACCGGTTTGAGTTTTCGAAAATGACATCCAAGTCTTGCTTATCAAGTTGGAGTACTTATGAGTTTTCCGATGGAAATTCATAAGTCGTCAATCCTACTTAGAGTGTGTTAAGTTTAACATGTATAATTTGACCATAGCAAATAACACAAACATTTGAACACTTTAGACTCAATGAAACATCTTCATTGTAAGTGCGAGTTGCAATTTGATGACAAATCTTTTTGTCTTGCAATCGACTTCGTGATTTCATGTTATAACCAATGATGGTTAAACAATATACACTTAAAAATATCAAATTATAATTTCAATACAATTCTATTTAACATCTAAAACCAATTACAATAAATATAAAAACAATAACAAAAACCAATATACTCAATATATACAAATATCACAAATAAACTTATTAAACAAAACATATACAACAAATAAAACTAACAATACTAACACAAAATTAAAATCAATCAAACAACTTTATTTATTCCACTTAAAACAACAACAACACACCATATACAACCCAACCTAACAAAATCTCTTAACAATAAACCCCATTAACAAAACACAAATAAAAAAAAAATTCAACACTCCAATAACCAACAACTAAACACAATATATATCTCTAAAATAACAACATCCTAACAATAATACAAAAATCCAACCCTTCCTCTCCAAAAATTTACTCAACCCATCCTACAAATCCATCAACCCAACTCCTCCCCCCACTCTCAAACCCCCTTAATCACTTATACACCTATCCATCCAACCCCCCCTACCCCCCTCCACCTACCCACTCCTACACCCTCCTACCAACCTCTCAATTACCACATTCCATCCACACCACAAATTCCTCACACCCTTCTATTACCACCACCCCTCCCACACCCAACCTCCTACACCCCACCAATTAACACTCCCTACACTCCCCTCAACCCCCAACACCCACTCTCTCCACCCCCTCTAAAACCTATATCACCCACCACAACACTACACACCCCCCACACCCCCTCCTCAAAACCACTCTCCTCCTTCCCTCCTCTACTCTCCCCTGTTACCCCCCCACTACCCCACATCTCCCTATACCAACCCACAAACTACCACCTAACTAAAAATTAACCAACTAACACCTAATAATTCCCAATTCACCCACCAATCCAAATACAAACAACATCCTCAAAAATCCTTCCCCCCACAACCCAAATTACAAACTCACATAAACCTCAGACACCTCGCTAGTCACGCATTATCGATGAGACATCACTACTTAGAAACACCAAACATATCAGTATCAGTGTGTGTGTATGTGAGGTGTGTGTGTGTGCCACCCAGTTCTTCTCTCGCTAGCACATAGCACCCACTTACTCACATATGTGTCTCTCCTCCGAGTGTGTGATACAATTATTTCTCACCACACATCACTCCCCCAGTTGTGTCACTGATATTATCAGTAATGTATTTACCATCTACCTCAAATTACCTCTTATTTCATCACTCCCCACACTCAACAAACACCACATCCCCCCTTTAAAATAATGATATAAGTCTACTACCGCCACAAGAGTCTCCTCAACTGAGATACATATTACAGACAAGAACTCCCGCCTCTCTCTTTCCATAACCAACTGTAGAGAGATCAAATCGTCACTATCTAGCCTACAATGTGTAACCTATTCTCCAATATTAGTTCCACTATACCCTCTAAATGTCGTCATCCTCAGCTCACCAACCTGCCCCACACCTCAAAAGTCACACAATTCCAATAGAATTGCCCCTACCTCTATGTGTGTCCCGATGTACTGCTGATACACTAACTCCCCAACCTCAATTACCTATTCTTACCATACCAACATCATACTTTTGAATCCCACTCACCCTAAATTGTAACCACTCAACTCATAAAAACCGTCCTCACCAACGTCATAAAACACTGTCTCTCATCAACCTTATATCCATCCATGTCCAAGCAGAGTATGATTCACCCTCCATTGTTGCTCTCGTAATTACGCGTGATAACACTGCGTGAGCTGTTGTGTAGTTCAACATCACACTCAACTGTCGTGTGTACACGCAGTGTCTCACTAGTACTACAACTAACTACACAACACCCCAAAAAATTTCCCACTCTAACAAATTTTACAACAATAAAACAACACTTCTTTCACTTCCCACACAAAAAACAAAATAACAAATACCTGTTGTGGGTAAAAATGATCTTTACTATAATAAGTCCCCCCCCACTTAACCTACACTTAACTTCATCACCCATAATAATAACTCAAACTTCAACCTCATCAACTTAAACATCCATATCCACATGAACTCACACACCAAAAACCCCACACAATAACTTTGCAAATTATGATACCAAAAAAACAAATCCACAATACCATTAACACACGCTTCAACAGTGTTCGACCCTTATTACCACGAAAACTACTACCCGATCGGGAAACACTGTCCGTTAAAGTGATGTTTTTGGTTTAGTCGACAAAATATAAATTTAAACCTTGAATCAATAAATATACACCACACAACAACACATCACTAACCTTAGATGGTTAAAAGGTTCTCATTTGGTGAAGAAGAAATATTATGCTTATTTAGTAAAGTAAAAAAAAGTTTTAATGAGAAGATAATTTGAGTTTTGAGTTGCGCTTTTGAATTGTTTGAACAAAGTTACATATGTTGTGATTTGGTCATGTTTGGCTTTTCGGAGATGACGACTTTACCAATTGCATTGCAAACGGTAAATTTTTGGAATATTTTGGACAAAACATTCAAGTCGTCAATCATACTTTATTGTGTATTTTATTCATATATTTGCCAAATGTTTAGAACGCAACTATTGGAAAAGTATACTCAATATGACATCATTTACACAAGTGTGAGTTATGATCCGATGCACATTCTTGTCGTCTTGGAAAAGGATGTCATTATTTTCATATCAATCAAGTGTGATTGAGTATGTAGGTTTAAGATAATATATCTTGTTACATTTTGATATAATCTCAAATCATATTACAAATATGAATCGATAGTCAATTGTCCATACTCAAAAACTTGTCAATTAGGTTCGATAATAATATCAATCATAATTTGAATAATGAATCGATATATTTTTAAAATCTTTCTTGACCCTCTTTAATAAAAAAGAAAATAAAGATTTTCATAGTGTGTTCCATTAATCCTAAGACTCGTTGTAATGTGAGGTTGATGAATAATGACAAGTTAATTTATTACTTTAAGATTGTCATATATTTTGCTTGTGCGGAAAACTATTTGTTGATATGAATAGTATGCATAGCTTTTTGATATTTTATGAGTATATAAATGATTTTCCTAATCATTATTATACAACACACATTTTTTTGTAAAACACTATATGTTTATAAAAAGTATATAAATTATGTGTGTGTGTTAGAATAATGCAAGTACGAGCAGAGTTTAAAAATACATTTTATTTTACTTAAATATTAATGTATTAATATGATATTTTCTTTTGTTTGACCATCCTGAGGTCAAACAAGGCAAGATGATGAGAAGATTTAGACATCTTGTTGGAAGAGAGTTAACGTGTTGGAAATTTATTGGTGACGGGTTTTAGCATATGATCTTATAACAATATATTCTCACACACTTGACAAACTATTGGATCTCTAATTCCTAAGTAGGTTATGTAAACACCCCAAAAATCTAGGACAATGCTGCAGAATGATAAACATGGGGGTGCATACTTCAGGGCAACAAACACAGTCACGGATACAACGACCTTAAAATGGACGTTTTAAATAAAGTCATATTCTATTTAATAAAAGATCAGAGTTGCAACAGGTTTCATTTATAATGTATTAGAAAATATTGTCAAACGTTTGTCGAATGGTATACAAGTTATTAAGCCTTCAAAAATATATATCCGCGCGACTCGAATGCTCCCAATGCTCCACTAGCAAAATAGTACCTGAAAAATACATGCTAAAAACGTCAAATTAATGTTGGTGTATTCATAGGTTTAAGTAAAAAAGCTAGTATTGAACATTATTTAGAAATATTTCATAGAAAAGTAGCGTTACAACATTTAAAAGTGTTATTTCCGAAATCCAAGTAGTGATTCAATAAATCAAGAAGTATTTAAAAGTGGACCACAAGATCGATGTAATGGTGGACTAAGCTACATATTCGAAGTCCAAATAAACAGTAATTAGACAAGAGAATACACACTTCATTCAAGTCCTAAGTATGTTATTATTGCACTAAGCTCATGACACGAAGCTTATCTTGATTTTTGCCCCAATCAGAATATGGATGCTTAGATACAACACACTAAATCTCTCAATGTTAAATGCACATCCGATCAAACTAGTGACCCAAATGAAGGGTTGGGGATTGTTAAGTCCTGATAGATCTCCATAACACCAGGCTCACTATAATAGCAATTTTATGGTTCATGATAATAGGGACTTCACGGCAATAAGGTAACTTAGGCATTAATAATAGGGCAGTTATTTGGATACGCATACACTTGAAAAAACACTGGTGTCCTATAGTAAATCAAGCAATGTAATTCACCCCGTAGATTTTGTAAAACAATTGTAGAAAAGGGGGCTATGAACTCACAAGGTATCGAAAGGTAATTGTACTGTAGTAAAATATATGAGTTTGTAAAAGAGCATGTATTCCCCTCGCGGGTTTATAAAACATTGGAAAGATTTGAAATGCGAGGATATGAACTCACAAAGTCATTGAAAGGAATTGTATTGTAGTAAAATATACAAGTTTGTAAACGAGCATGTATTCTCCCCCAAAACAGTTTAAAACAAGTAAAATAGGGGCTATGAAACTCACAAAGTATTGAAAGGTAATTGTACTGTAGTAAAATATATGATTTTGTAAATAAGGACCATGTATTCCCTCGCGGGTTTATAAAACATTAAAAAGATTGAAATGCCCAGAGACTATGAACTCACCTTGAGTGAATGGTAATCAACAAGTATTCAAAATAGAAAATGCGTCACGAAGGAATCCGAAGGCAACCTAATCCAATATAGGTCGTATAAGTACTAAACACTTTGATTATTTATAGGTCGTATATAGTCAATCATACTATCGTTTCGAGCTATCATTAATTGAGGGATGTGTTGGAACGTATGAGGAGCTAGGTTCTTTAAATAGTAATCCAAACAACTCGTCGATAACGCCACCCGAGATGGGCTCTCATTATGAACTCCCTAGTAATATAGTACTTTGATAAAACCGATTATTTCTACCATTAGCTCAATCAACACCTAATGGTTTTGGTTTAAAATTATGTTTAATAAGTAAAAACGTTTTATAATTAATGTTTTAGTAAAACATAGCATAACTTTTGCGTTTTTTTAGCCCGATTTTGACGTTTCTTATGCCCATCTTTTCGTATTAGGACGAGTTATCATAATTTGACATTTTCGATATTTTGACCCTCTGGTTCTTTTATAGTGACAGTAACTTTTACTGTTCACTCAGACGTGAGCATTATAGAAATCGTTTTTATTTGTTTGTCGTAAATCCGTGTAAATGTCGTATTTTATTCGTATAGATCCGTTTTAACGATTCTTTCGAGGACCATTGTTCTCGTATTTGTAAGTTCTTATACCTTTAAGGAGTTTACTAAATTTATTATCTTTCTGTCATGAATAGTAACTTTTATAAAAATAGGTTTATAAAGTTTTTAATTGTCGTAAACGCGACTCGAAATTCATAACTCATTCGTTATTAATTGAAAAATTACGATTCTTATCATTTTGAAATCCCAAAAATATGTATTATTTGTTAAAAATATCAAACTTGCTGTTTGATATAAATTTTATAAAAATTATTTTATACACTCCGTTTAATTAACGTATAACTTTTTTAACGTAACTTTATCGTTATAATTCCGTTTAACAATGTTTTTTTACCTTTTGGAATCGTTAGGATTTGTTTATCTTATAAAAACATAAAAATTCTCTATTTGGGAATTCGAAAACCTACTGACCCTCTATGTCTTTTTATATAATTTATTTATGTAATTGTTTTAGATACTTTACAACCTTACCAATTTACCACAAGTCTTTTATAACTATATATATTATATGTTATACATATAATAATGTCCATAAGTTCATATTTGTCCAAGATCATCAAGATCACAAGTTATTAACTTTACATAGAATCATAAACTTTTTTACTTAACTTTTAATTACAAGTTTACATATGAACCTTTTTATAGTTAAAACCGAGATGGTACAAGACCTTATATGTTCTTTATTTTCATATATTACCAACATATAACATGTGAGAAAGTGCACAAACAATTATAACACAAGAAAAAATTATAATTTTTCATGTTCAAATGTAATCCTAGTGGTGTTTTCTACTATATAGCTCATTATATCATAAAAAACTCGTAAAATGAAAGCATAAGTTTAAAAAATAGTCCTTATGATATATGATGATGATGAGAAAACAAATGATTAAACCGTGTTAGCCTTAAAACCCAATCTCTGCAGTAAGAAGAAACCCTAGTTTTCTCAAGAAAACCTAATCTTGCTTTTCTTGATTAATACTGAAATTGGTTAGCAATCTATGGGATCACCTCTAGGAATGGATGTGTATAGGAGTGGTATGGGTTGTAGAAAAAATGCTTGGATTGGTTGTGTGCTTGCTTGGATGTCGTAGCATATAGAGAGGAGAAAAGGGAGTATCTGTTTGATTTTTCTAGTTATGTATTTTGTTGTATGTTTCTCTACTAGTAGATACAGGTATATATGATATGATTGGTCAAGGGACATGGTAAGGTCCTAGGGATGGTCTAGTCATGGTCTTGGTCAAAATAGACAAGGTTATGGTAGGTTTAATGAAGCATGGGGCTAGGTATAATGAAAGAGATGTATACTTGACCAAACTTGGAAATTTTCTTATTTCTTTGAATCTCTTGGCATAATTTCGGCATAAGAGTGATATAAGTGAGATATTTTTGTAACTTTTATGTATTGGGTATAAAAGTGGGTATTTGTTGAAGCGTAGAAAAGTTTTTGTGGTTCCGGGAGTGCCTAAACGCAATTTATCGCGAAACGTATACACTTTACGTAACCAACAAAAATAAAATATAAAAGTTAATTATTACTTTTGAAAAAAATAATATAATGATGGCTTGACATAAACTTTAATTTGTTTGGTGTCCGTTTACGTTGGTTGTTGATTTTTAGTTCACGCGATTTAACTTAACACTTAAAATTAAAAGCGAACGCGTACGAGAAAAAAAAATAGTGAAAAATGACAAAATGAATGATGTCATAAAATGACCTGAAAATACAGAATGTTACAGGTTACTACACTCAAAAATGATTTATAAGATGTTTATGTAACACTTGTAAATATGGCGATCTATGCCTATATGCAATGCATAAACAATTTTGCAACTTAACGCAAGAGATCTAGTGTAATTCCTATTAGGCATAATCTAAAAAACTAGTAACAAATAAATAGTGTACATGACATATATGTTTAGATATATAAGTAGCTCAATTACAAGCAGGGGCGGAGCTAAAGGGGCAAGTGCCCCCCCCCCCCCCCCCCCCCCCCCCCCCCCCTCCCCCCCCCCCCACCCCCTACCCCCCCCACACCCCCCCCCCCCCCCACCCCCCCCCCCCCCCCCCCCCCCCCCCCCCCCCCCCCCCCCCCCCCCCCCCCCCCCCTCCCCCCCCCCCCCTCCCCCCCCCCCCCCCCCCCCCCCCACCCCCCCCCCCCCACCCCCCCCCCCCCCCCCCCCCCCCCCCCCCCCCCCCCCCCCCCACACCCCCCCCCCCCCCCCCTCCCCCCACCCCCCCCCCCCCCCCCCTCCCCCCCCCCCCCACACACCCCCCCCCCCCGGAAAAAATTGTAGTGTGAATTTCTTGAGCGATTGAGATACTTTTGGAATCCCCCCCCCCCTCCCCCTAGAAAAGCGTATGCGTTATCTAAACTGAACGTCAAAATCAGTTTGTAAGCAATTTTTGGAGTGGTAGGGTAAAGAGGAAGAAGAAGAACTATAGATAAATAAGTACTAACAAAAGTAAAGTTTAGTCACGTGGGATGCTAGCAAATGTGTCCTTTCTCAAGTTTTTTATTTTTTTATTTTAGCTTTTGTACTTCAATTATTTTTCTAATTTTATTGAATGTGAGTAGAACATAGGACTTTAAAAAGTTGTTTCAGCACATAAATTTCATGTTTTAGACATCATTTCTACTCTTACGACTTAGACAAAAATAAGTTGACACTTCCAAGTTCTTTTGAGAAAATTTTCCTTCAAGCTATTATACGAAGTATATTTAATAACAAAACTAGTACGAACCAAAAAACAAAACACTTTCCATATTTAGTCCCCATTCATGGGTAATTTGATACATGGATCGTACTCTATTTTAAAAACCATTTATTTTGAAAACTAGAGCGACGTGGCTTTGATATCAATTGAAGAAACCGTAGAGGGGGGGGGGGGTAAATACGTTTCCATTAAAAACTTTAAGATCAAGAATTACATCACTCTTCTACCGGCGGTCCTATATATATATGGGGGCCGCCAAGTATATCAGGGAGCCGCCTGATTTACGGGACCGCCTCCAGAAGAGGTTTTTTGGACTAGATCTTTTGCATCAAATTACCAATCAAGTTTGATGCAATATGAGAAGTGCCGATCATATGTTTACAATAGCTAAAGCATATTCTAACAATATAACCACACTCACAATATTTAGCACAAAGAGCTACACAACTTTAACTAACAGGATATACACAAGCATTCACACAATCGTGAGTACAATGCAAGTATAAAAGTAAAGCGATAAATGTAAATAAATAAGTAAAGCGAAGGGTAAAAGAAAATGCAAACCAACACGATGATTTATAGTGGTTTGGTCACGAAGCTCCTCTTCGCCCTACTCCACTCCTTGAGTATCCAACTCAAGAGTTACTTCACTAATCAACAAGCTCTATTTCAGCAGAGAAAACCTTATACCAAAGCTTACATTATTTTCCGACACTAAGCTAGATGTCGAGTTCTTCTTCGGGTACAACCAAACCCGTTATGTTTTATGGCCCAACATAACAAACCTTGTGTTTTATGGCCTAAACACATAAACCGCGTCGCTTACATTATTTTCCGACACTAAGCTAAATGTCGAGTCCTAATCTTAGCTAGAACCAATCTACCACTTCACCAATGTATTTTAAGGCCTAAAATACTAACCAACCCACAATAAACCCATCCAAATATATACATCATTTGGATCTACACACTACTAAAGATTGGAAGACATGGACTCGATCTATATGTAACAAATGTTACAAATGGACTAACTAGACTACATAACTTCGGATCTTGAAGATGACCGAAGTTCTTCTCTTGCACTTGAGGGAAGAAGGAAAGAGTAGAAGATTGGATCACATTTAAACAAGATTAAACAAGTTAAATGATCAAAGATTTAGAGAGATTTAGTGAGATCTAGAGAGAGAAAGAACTGAGAGAAATTCATGCAGAAGGGTTGTAAAAATAGTTAGAGGCGACCCACTATTTATAGGAGCTGAAAAACAACCTGTTAGAAAATGGCGGTCACAGATATATAAGGGGCCCGCCAAATAATTAAGGGGGCCGCTGACCGAATTAAGGGACCGCCCCTACAGACGCTCTTGTTTTTGTCTTTTTGTGGTGACAAACTTGTCTGGTGAAAGTGACACTTATTTTAGGAGGGAAATGACCAGATTTTGAAAATCAAAATAATTACCAAATAAAACATTTCTTTATAAATAAAAAATAATTTGTCTAAATAATTTTTGAGAAATAGTTTTGTTGTATTTATAAAAATATAAAGTTTAAGACAAAAACTTATTTCTTTGATCATCCTATAAGTTTAATATTGTTTGTACATACCTTATGTGATTTACGTCGGGTGTAAACCAATGTCCGTCTTGATGCATACTTGAGACGTCGAAAGATGTTGATACGCGTATGCATTGATGATTTGTGATTACGAGTAACTTGCACACTTTACGTTACGTATTACAAGTTACATGTTTGTCATCATTAAAACATAAAGAGATCGTATAGAATAAATATCGTAATATTTGCACTAACATGGTGAAATAGCCATATCATCTTGCTGTCTCGCATAATGGCTAATTTCATAAAAACCACATACTTTCAAAACCCAATCCATTAACTAAACATCCTTTCAATCATTTTCATCCGCAAACCTGAACCTATGTCATCCCTAATACTAATACACCAACAAAAACTTCCCCAATTCGAATAAGAATTAAATCACCTCACCCTGATAACTTATACTATATTCTGATAACAAAGTTAAAAAAATCACAAACAAAAACCCTATTTTTTCATTAGTAATTGCCAAATTATTTGGGAAACCCCAGTTCATTCTTAATGATCAAATAAATACACACGAATTCATAAATAAAATTAAAAAAGATATGATGGGACTTACTAATGGTGGCTAGAGTAAAGGAGACGACGCTAGGTTTGCCAAAAAACCCAAAGGCACGCCGGTTTGGTTGCTCGTTCGCCGGAGTTATTTGTGATTCAATTTTCCAATGTGTATGTGTTTTTATGATCCAGGTGTAGATAAGATTTGGGAAATAATGGTTTTGATAAGTGGGACAGGTGGAGAGGAGGGAGGAGATGGTGAAGATGCCAAAGACACGTACCCTGTGATTCGGTGGCAAATTAATGAGAAGAGAGAGAGAGAAGAAGTAAAAGAGGGAACTAAGTGGGGTTTATTAAATATGCAGGGTACGGTTAAATAGAGTGGATCGGGTCGGGCGTATGAAATTAATGCATTTACCAGGTGTTCATGCTTTTTGTAAGGTTTTATAATAATAACATTAATAGCTACACTAGTAGTATAATAATACCACTACTACACAAACTGGTTTTCCCACGATAAAATCCGTGGGAAATCCCGTGGGTAAAGGCCTTTTTCCACGGATTTCTCACGGAATTATTCCGATGCAAAAACCCTCGTGGGTCAATATTTTCTCACTGATTTCCCACCGAACGTTGACTATTTCCCACGGATAATACCGTCGATAATCCGTGGGTTTGATTTCCCACATATTTCTTATATTTTCTAGCAACCATTTTTCACATACATTCGATGTTTTTTTGCCACAGATTTCCCACAGTTATTTCCCACTGATTTCTCACAAATATTTTCCCACTGATTTCCCACAAGTTTCTTGCACCTATTTGCCACAAATTTCTCAAGATTTTCACATGGATATTTCCCACGAATTTCACACAGGCATTTTTTTTGACGAAATTTCCAGGTTTCTATAAAAAAAATCTGGAAACCAAATTTTTACACACACAAAAAAAACAACAAAATAAATAATATATTACCAAATTGTATTTAAGAGCACAAATCAAATTGCTACATTACACCACAACCAAATTGTTTACGCAATGCAAACAAAATATCTAGAAAAACAACAAAAATATACTAGCCACTAGGATTAGGGTCACGAAGTGATGGGACTCGCTGAAAATAGATCTGGGCAAACGCCACCGACTTATGGTTCAATGTTGTATGCATTGTCTATCTATGTTGCTGAACGTGCTAACTTCTCATCCTCTGTTATTTATTCAAGTCGCCAAAAGCCTATTCCCTCTCCTGGAACTTCTATTACAGCCTTTGCACCTGCAAATAGTTTAACACATATATTAAAGATACACTAAAAAACACAATTTTTCCTTGATATGACCAAACAACAATTGAGTGTTGGGAAAATAGATTGTAACAGACTTAATACTGGTAGTATAACAGTTAAGTCTGGTAGTTATAGTTAGTTCTGTTAGTATTAAGTTAATGCTGGCAGTACTAAGTTAAGTCTGGCAGTACTAAGTTAGTACTGGTAGAGTATAGCAGTACTAAAGTTAGTACTGGTCGTAGTTAATTCTGTTTATAGTTAAGTCTGTTTATCAAACAGAATAGTATAGTTATCTTAGAGATATCTTAGGAGATATCTTAGGAAAGGATATGTATTATCCTTTGACGTTTGTAAAGCCCATTAGGGTTTCCTTGGTGTATAAGAGGAACCCTAAGGCACAATGATATGTACGAGTGAGTTTGAGAAATATCAATAGAAGCATAGAGCTTTATAGTAAATTAGTATTGTCGTTTCTTCTTTACTCTTGTGTTAAGATTCCGCATTAACACTTGATAATTCATAGTCAGTGTCTCTCATATAGTTGATTTGGATTTATCCAAGTTATCTATCGTCTTACAAAGGCTAGTCAGATCCTAAACCAAGGACCTACAAGTGGTATCAGAGCCTTTAGAGGGACTCTGAGAAAGAAGAATCACAAGATCACAAACAAACACTCTCATACAATTCTATACAAAATGTCTAACCCTGCCAATGATGATTTCTCACAACATCTCAGTGATGGTGAAGAATCAAACCATGAAGATGCATCAGACACTGGTGCTGGA
>BQNB010147500.1:0-13404 GCA_026074375.1 Tanacetum coccineum
ATCCCATTTCGTTTACTACATATGTTTGATTTATCTGTTTCGTTTATATCCTTTCTCTGCGGCAGATAATAAGAGGGAAGCTGGGTATGAGTGAAGAGTGCTTAGGAGCTCTTAGTAGACCGACTTGATGATAGCTTTCCTATTTCTTTTAAAATCATTTAGACGTTGAAGTTAAATTTGTCGTTCGCTTAGACTTTGGAGATTTGAATTAGTTTCGTTTGGAAGTCATGATGTATTTGACAATTTATTTTCTTAGTTTTCTTGGTGATCGTTGTTGAACCATATTATGAATAAAGTCTCCCGCTTGGGTTTGTTTTGATGTCATAAGTGTGACTTGGACCCATTTTTGGGTGGGGTGTTACATAAGCGTTTATGCCATAAAGAAATTGTACAAACGGGTTTTCATTAGTTTCAAAATAAGGTAGTTCAACAACGGAAACATTAGTATTCTGAATTTTAACAACCGAACCACTACTATCATCTACACGATACATCCCTCCTAGAATGTATCCTTTTCCCACAAATACACCGTGTTTTAAAATCACAACTTTCCTTGACTCGAAGGTGATTTTAAAACCGTGTTCATCCAATTTGCTAACTGATATAAGGCATTTTGGAATCGAGGGAACCCTCCTGGCTGAATCATATCATTAAAGAGTTATATAACATGATCAACCCTCCTGTCTTTGCAGAGACTATTGATGATTGTATTGTACTGATCCACTCACGGTTTACATGGTCCATTTTTAATAAACCTGAGCAACTCAAGGGCCTTGCTAGTATAACCTGCTGAATATATGAACAGAGTCAAGATACCATCCGTTAGTACAGGGATTCCGAGTGACAATAGCCGATATGTGACCAACAACTGATTTTGGTTTCCGTTTTAATTTTCTCAATTTTAGTCTTAAAGATCCGTTTGGAAATTCTCTTCTTAGAAATTCCAGCCTTCACTAGACTCTCATTTGGTTCAATTTGAATTGCACGAAACATACTTAAAAGATTGTTGAATATATGAACAACATATATTCTGTTATGTAACTTAGCACAAACCAAATTGAAGTGAATAACAAGAATTAAACCAAATGAATTAGCATTTTTGTAAACAAAAGCAACAACATAAATTTGATATTTGTGAATATTCTGAACAACAAGCAAATGACCCTAAACACATCGGCAATAAACCAAAATGCAGCAAGAAAACCCATCTCAATCTCCATCTTTGTACCTGATTAAATGCAACAAAACACCACAAAGATTGAACTGTACAAGAGACGTAATCCCTGTCCTTTTAAGTATGATCGGAACCCCGTAAAGTTGTTGGAGTCTACGAGCCAAGGTACTCCAGGATATATACAGTTTACAAACGCAAACCTTGAGTAGCAACGACACGGGTTTGCAACGTAATGGTGGTAGCCAAAAACTATAGAGCAAGAAGTAAATAGCAGATAACAATTTGATCAAGTATATGTATTTTCTTATATGTGTGTCTGACAAGAACCCTCAATAGGCTTTTATACACACATGAATGTATCGACATCACATTGATCAGTTGTAACCACGATCCATAAAAGGAGGAGATAATGAGTGGTTATTTTCTCATATCTGCCACTTCCCCTTTTACCAGGTCAGCACATACTAAGTCAAATATAATGGTATTTGATGCAACATCACCTTGTACCATATGCTAACAACAATGTACAATGAAAACTTGCATCGTCTAATTGTACCCTCTGCTTTGTAAACTTCCAAACACACTTATTTCCAACATCACCTACATTACAAAGCCCATTAATAATGATTCCGTACATAAATTGATCAGGTTCACAGACTTTATCCCTACTCAACTTCTTAAATAACTCAACGGCTTAAAAACTCGATCAGCAAGTACAAGGCTATGAATGAGAGTGTTATAGGTGGCCAAATCATGAGGATGGCTGATGACATCAAATAACATCACTTTATTATATCATTTATCCTATCTGTTTTGCCCACTTTTATATAATTATTGCATTATTTGGTACTTAATTGCTTTAAAGTTTATAAATGCAGTAATTCAGGAGTGTATTGTGAAGACAAGCTAAAAGGCGCATAATTTGAAACTAAAACGAAGACATTTGAAGAATGTTGATTTCTGACTACATAAGCCGTATCCAACAAAAGAGATATGACGTATCAACGCCAAGACTTCACAAGAAAGCGCGTTTGACCAATTCCCAATACGGCGTATCTGACTGCTTCCATATGCCGTATCCATGAAGATAACTATTCGAAGATACGATGAAGATCACCTTTTGAATGTTCCTATACGGAGAGCAACCACTTAATACATTAAAATTTTTATAATGATTAGTAGCGATTTGAACGAATGAATGTCTGACAAAAGGCTTACACTCAAGTTGGTAAGTAGTAGTCAGATTGATCAAGTACATGTTTCTAGTTTGGACTGAAATAAATCAACCCATCCTAGACAATAGTATGTTAAAGAGATTATTTAAATACTATTCACACTGATCAATTCAATTTATGATTATTTACACCCCTAGGTTACTAATTACAATCAAGTATCCGCTCGTTTAGCGAGGATACTCTGTATTTAAATTTTTGAACAGAGCTAATGTTTTTTTATTATTGTTTCTTCATTAACAATTAGATCTACAAAATAACGATAATTTCAAGTTGAAATGAATTTACAGGAATAAAACTATTTTCTATAAATAACAGACATTTATATATATATAAAAACACTTTACACATGATCTACGCCTAAAATGAAAATTTCATTGCGAGTGCTTCTATATGGTCTTTTAACTTGTAAGTCAGACTAAAAATATGTATATGCGTGCTTTCATTTTCAAGTTTCAAAACTTTGCAAATGCAATTAATCACTTTGTAAAGAAATTTAAGAACACCAAAAACTAATTTATTGCATTTTAGAATCACTGTGATAAGAAAATCAATATAGTCATCAAATGCAATCCCAATACAACCTTTTTTGATATCATAATGTTTTGTACGATTGCGATCACAAAAACTAACATTTGAATTTGTGTTGTATATGTTTGTATATTTTGCTTTTTACTGACATGTATTTGCTTAAAATTTAATTTTGAAAATCTTAAAAAAATTGTGAAGAAAGAGTCTAATCTCCATTACAAGATAATATAGAACCTTAAGTGATTTACGTCGAGTGCAAACTTCGTAGAAGCAGACTTGAGACGTCGAGAGATGTTGTCATACGGATGCATTGGTGATTTGTGATCACGAGTAACTCAAGCACTTTACGTTATGTGTTATAGGTTACATGTTTGTCATCACCAAAATATGAAGAGAATGTATAGATTAAATATCGTAATATTTCTACCAACACCCTTAATCAATATGGTTTAGTTGTCATGTTCTCACATAAAGTGTTATGTTAAAACCTTTTTAACTAAAAGATTCAAAAATAACGATGATACATCAGTTTAACCGAAATAACCATCATCCCGAAATAATATAAACATCAATGTTGAAAAAATCATACTAGGCGGCCTTGTAATCAGAGATTACAAGGTAATCGGCCATACCTTGTTGATTTTTACAAAATCGAGAAAAGAAATTGGTATGGTCAAAAGTCGGCTACTAATGGTCAAACATTGGTTTAACAGGTAAAAAAAGGACTAATTGGTCAAAAATCGGATTAATCGGCCAACTCTTAAAAATATATATTGGACCTTCTACATAATTTGGTGATTGTAATGCACAGTGGACTGCATAATCCAAATTGGAGACCTTTATTGAGGTTTGGGAACATAGATGGCATGGAATCCGTTAAGTTCTTTAGTTTAGTTGCAGTAATATGTTTATGTTTAAACTTTGAAATACTTGAATTGTTATGATTTATTGTTTATGTTTGAATTCTAAGCTATGTGATTTTTCAGCTATTTGATCTTTAAAGTATTTAAAGTATTGTGTTTATGCCATACAAATAAGTAGCTGATTACTGGTTACTAGGAAATCGATCACCTGACTAACGACCAATGCAACTTTAACAGACAGTGAAAACTTCATATCCATGTATCTCTTCTTTATAGTTTGTTTAGCAAACACTAATTTGATAAATAAATACCTTCAAAATATAAGCTATCTGCCTACCTAATTTTTATACCAAATCAAATAAATTTCTTTGTTAAATAAAAAATCAACTTACAAAACAAAACAAAAATATATATAAAAAGGAATGTTTTGGGCCCAATGGAATAAACAAATATCAGTCTGGCCCATTAACTCAAAAACTATATATACGCATTCAAGCCCTAACAAAATCGATTGTCATCACCGGCACTTGTTTTCCCGCGAATTTTTCATCGATCGTTCGGTATTTTTTTAACAAATCTTTTTTTTTTCAAGTGAGTGATTTAGTTAATTAGTTTATGTTGTAGTTTTAGATAAATATTAGGGTTTATTGATTTAAGTGAATTTAAGTTGAAATTTGTATGATGAATGTGTTAACCCTATTTGTTTAAAGTTGATGGTAAACGGGTAAATGGATTTGGTTTATCATGTTTCGGTAATTACCGGGGTGGGCGAGTCGACTCTTAACGTGCCCCATAGCGGAAAAAATTGTAGTGTTAATTTTTAAAAAATATCTGGCTATTTTTGTAATTTGCCTCCAAACGAACCGATTTGTAGAGTAGTTTCTAAAAATTATCAAAGTTAGTTTGTCCCCTCGACCATAAAACTAATGTTAAATGGGTAAACAAATGAAGTTTTCCCTCTTTAGGTTACTTTGGGAGGGCGAGTCTTTGATTTAGATGCAAGTGGCCAAACCCATGTATCTCCGTGACCGTTTCGTTGGCCTCCCCCAAATGTGTACCTAGTCAGGTTTGAACGGACCTCTTGTGAGGAGGTTAGGTGCTTAAAACGGACGGATTGGTGTTAATTAAATTGGTGCATGTTTGCAATAGGATAGGGGATATATGCTCATGATTGGTATTTAAATGTGGACTCTTGTTAATATCATGCATTTAAGGAGCTTATGTTTATTAAATGTATGAGTTATGATATATTTGTCTACAAAATCCGAAACTTATGTCGAATAGATTCACCGCTTAACACGTGGTTTGAATATTTATTAGGTTGATTTTTAGACATACCAATTCGGCATAATTCTATTAAAATTCTAAGGATTTGCGGATAGTTATAACTTGTCGAGTAAAGTCATGATGTCTCTTTTATATACTCCGTATTTAGTAATTAACTTAAAGCACTTGCGTAATGGTAATAGAATCATATGGTTGTGAAAGTAACTTACAACAGCAAAGTTACTTTCTACGCTGCATATGGTTGTGAAAGTATAAATAATTCATTGACTTTTTTCGAGTCAAAATAATTGAAAAACTCACAGAAGTTCACTGATAATTTGACTACTTTGAACAAGTTTCTCATGAAATTCCGTATATTATGCTTTTTAGATGCCTGTATAAATCTGCACACATAAGAAATAAGAAACTCAAATAATGCAGCATGGTTATATAAAGTTACTGTTGCACATATGACATTTTCTGGATATTGCGCTATTTAGAATTACTCTATAACGTTTACCGTCTTTATTAGTTACTGTATTTGTTTGCTGATATTGCTCTAAATAGATGTGCAGCATCTTTTCCAAGAATTGGATGGTTAACAAGGTTGACAAGGTTTCCAAAATGGAATCAAGTTCTGCAAATGGACATCTTAGACAACTTAGCGGTTCTTCTGGTATATCCAAAGCCAGTCCCTCAAAAAGGGTTAGCCGCGTCAAGGAGAGTGAGGCCAAAAAGTTAGTATCACGTTCTTCAAATAACCATCTTGATGGAATCAAGACAATAACATCAAAATTATCTTGTACACGACCTGTTACAGAATCCCCTTCCCCAAAGTCAAACGGGGCTATCTTACTTAACAAGAATGCAGCTTGGGGTAGTAGATATCTGTGTTATTTTGGCGGGTCAAAGTCAAAACCTTCCAAACCAGAACAAGCTGTCACTGAAGTGAAAACGGGAGAACCGTCAAGTAAAAAGGACCCGAGACCAGTGATGAAGAAGTCTTTGGTGGCTTCTCCTAAAGTTGGGAATCCAAGCAGCAGCAGTAACATAGAAAAAAAATCCGGTAAGGAACTTTTTACTTAGATCTCCTATCTTGAAAACTTTATAAGTATCTAATTATTGGAACTCTTGGTAGGTGTGACAGTGAAAATGGATAGATCAAAGCAGAGTAATCCAGCAGCACAGGTGAGCAAAGTTGAGCCGAGAATGAAAATGCAGATACCAAAAACACCAGGCCCAGTGAACCCTTCAACAAGGAGTAAATTTCACATACATCAACCCCGGACGGAACCTTCAGCATATAATTTGAGGAAGAGAGTTGAGAAATCGGAAGCTGTTAAAGATTCCGTGGTTGCTCCTGAGAGGAAGAAAATCGTTAAAAAGGAAAGACCAAAAGCTTCTGCGGTCCAAAAACCTGTTGACCTGAAAGGATCTGTTGGTATCCAGAAGAGGGAAACTCAGAGGAAGGAAAAGCTTCAGACTAGTGTCCCTAAAGTATCTGCAGCGCCTGTAAAAATGATTAGTGCTACAAACACTTCGATGCAGTATCAGCCTGACCAAGATGAGGGGAATCACCCATCTTCTAGTCATTATGACCCATACGCAGATGACTATTACCTGGATGACCCTTATGAAGATGCCCCGATATATCATATCAAATGGGATGGTAAGTTTACAGATAGCATATCTTTTATTTGCCTGCTGTGTGCTTTGTTGCTTAACTTTGTAGCAATATTTGGGTAATGGGTCATTTTATTTACGGGTTGAAACGGGCCGTGTCGGGTTGGTTGACCTGCTAACAGTTTTTACCCTCGTTTTTTAGTTTTGTATAAATAAACGCATTGATTCGATTACATGTCTTGCTTTATTACGGTTACATTTTATATCACTGATAAATACAGTAATTTAGGAGGTTGTATGCATTTTAAAATAGATCTTAGTTGACTTCCACCCATTTGACCTGTTCTTTCTTTGGCTAAATATGCTAATTTGACCCTTTTTGACTCGTTTGAGATAAAACACAGCTCAAATCGACCTAGCCATAAGTAAATGGGACGAAAGTACCACCTCTGTTAATATTAAAATGATTGAGGATGCTTAAAATGGGATTGTGTTTTCCTGCAGTTAAAAAAGATCAGGTAATATCCAAATAGTGTTAGCAAAACATATGAACTGTTATATGAAAAATTGTAATAACATGCTAACATTGCACATAACGGAGATAACTAATGTTCTGAAATTTACAGGTGATGATGAGGAACACTGGCAATGTGGGCAAACATGCTTATATTGCGATAAAGATCTTTCATGCTCACCAGATGGCGATGATCATGGACCTGATGAAGATGATGAATTTAATGAGTACAAATACAGAATTGAGTTCACACCTCAACTTCTTCCTGCTGTAGATTTTCTCCCATGTGGCCATGCCTTCCATACTAAATGCTTGACGGATGATGCTATACCTGAAGTACAATCTGCTGATCCAGTGTGTGTTTTGTGTTTGAGCATGTCTTGATTCTTTGTCCTCGCGGACTTGAACAGCGTTCTAGTGCACTATGAAACCGTGATGAAAGTACTTTATCTCTGCATAGATTTACATGTTAGATTCGGAGTATCAACTTTCTTTTACATTTGGATGTCAATACGATTCGTGACTCATCAGTATGAATATGACTATGCTATTCGCTACTATAGTGTTGTGTTGTATTAACGATGACAAAATGACTAGTGGTTTAACATTGCACCATGTGAGAGTTTTTATACCTTACGCAGTATTATTTTAAGATTTAGTTATCCATTACCAAGTTATAGTTTTTGTTCTGCAAAACGTGTTGTTATATCACAATTTGTTGCCATTTTCATTTAACATAACAATGGTGAAGGGGGTGTAACATTAAAGTCATGACAGAAATCATGAGGTTACAGTAGTTGTCCAGTTACCTGGCCTATGCGTTTTCAGTATCAATCAAAAGGATGCCGTTAACTACTGTTCACAAACAACTACATGAGTTCATACCTGAAGCGCTTGAGTCACGATATAACATTTAATCAGATGGACTTGTTTAAATTATATCGTTGAATCATAATGATTATGGAAGTTATGGTTTTTTACTTTTTTATACTTTCAAAATTATAGCAGCTGTTTTCCATGTCCTCTTAAGACCTGTTGAAGTATTTGATTGCAGCAATATATTAACGGAAAAAAAACAATACAAAACAAACGGCATCCAACCTTATAATCGAGACAATTAAAAAAGGATGGACCCGGACAAAACCCACAAGAGGGGATACAGACACGAAATATTACAGACTAACAATGGGATGATTTCCCATGACACACTCAAATAAAATGAACCAACCATAATAGAGACCAAACCATAAAGACAAAATCCGATATCAAAAGAAAGTGGGACCTGAACTTATAGATGACCACAACTATGGCAAACACAGTAGACCAGGCATATAAAAACTAACATAAAATATAACACTATACCAGACCAGTATCTTGGAGATGACTTGTGAGACTAATGGTAGTAATCGGGTTAGACATGGTATGTGGTTAATTATGAGCGTTAAAAAGAACAAATGCAATAGAAATCTAGTGAAGACTTATCATGGTTTATGGGTTGCATAATGCAGACACATAATACTACTAACTGTTTGATCATTGACCTTGCATTAAGATTGTAAACTAAAGAAAGAATGTATGACATGAGGGTACAACCATCAAAGACGTATGAGCGGAAAAACTTTCATTAAAGAGGTATTCAAAACAACCATCACAAAGCTAATTTGATGTGATCGTTGCAGTGTGTTTATTGTGGCAGTGTGTTTGAAAGGGTAATTTGATACAATTCTAAACTGTTTGCTCTGTTATGTTATGAACTTCACGCATGCATATAATACAAGTTGTTGTTTAGGATCACATGCGAGCTCGTCTAGAAAGATCATTGATCGCGTTCTGTAACTTAAAGGGTACAATGAGGGGAAACCTAAGAACGAAGAAAAAAATGGTTATTCTGAGCTTAATTTGAGACATCCTTTGGTTATGCATTCAAATGGATATGTTTATCAATGGTGAAACAGACACCAAAGTCAAATGATGGTCATAAACTTGCAGGTTTGCTGATTTTTACTTTAGTTGAACTTTTGGAAGATGGATCACAATCAATAGTTAATTGCCAACAGTGGTCTCTTGAAGAAGTTTGGCAATTAGTGTAATAAACTTTGAACAGTGGGTTAGTTTACTTTCAAGTAAAGCAGGTTCTGGAAATAACAGTAAGTCGATCAACTGCAGATGGTAGGAGCTTGTTTCTGGAACTAAACCTTGTTGGCATTAGTACAATTGTAAATTTTTTCGGTTCAGTTTTGAGTAAAGAGCTGTCAATGCCATTCCCCAATTTCATAGGATTTTGTATAAGTCTAGCATATAATGGTGGTGTTAACGAGCTTCTTAATATACAGTAACTGTTTATATGATTAGTATAACTAGTATGTTAGTGATTCTCGTCACACCCAAACATCCTCCTGTTTGGAAGTTATTTTAACCCTTATATATGTTTCTTTGCATTTGCATACTGTTGAGCGTAAATATAGCATTCAACATGCAATCCGAAACAGCCATTTTTATAAGAAGTTTTTATAAGCTATACGAAACAACTCGTTTTATAAGCATTTGCAGTAAGCAAAACTTGCTTATAAAGAGGGCTGTTTGGGATTGCTTACTGAAATTGCCTCTAAAGCGGTTGTTTGGGATTGCTTACTGAAACTCTTTCATGAAGTTAACATGCTATATACGGTAACAATTTAAAACGCATAATCCCTCATGGTATGAGTTTAGCAATAAAACCGCATTTTTCATCTGTATATGCACAGCTTTAACAGGTGTATCCAACCTCTCATGAATCTTATCGAGTATGGACTTCTGAAGGTATAGTCTCAAGGTAGTAATGAATGTATACTTATGCTGATCTAGGAACAAAATATGTAAACGAAACAAACTACGTAAACAATACTTGAACTCTTGAACAAACCGAAAATGATGAAAATGAAGGAAGTGAATGTTTCATCACACTGTCACTACGATCTGCCAAAAACATGAAAACAAAACAAATCCAGTGAACTGAATCAATTGTAACTCTAGAACAAAACGGATACTTGAAACAAAAAATGCAAATGAAACAAATTGCTTAAAGTACCCAATCAATACTTGAGACACTTAAAAAAACATAAATATGAAAATGAAGTAAATGTTTCATCGCACCGTCAGTATGATATGCAACTTTACCCAATTCACAACTCATCCCATGGAATAGTATAAGTTTTTCTTTTCTTCTTCTTCGTTTCTTTCCTCAGAAAAGACGGTTGCTTTACCTCGTATGTTTTTCCTTTGCCAAGCAATTCTAGGGTTTCAATGTACTTTTCCATGTCAACTTTGGGAGATTCGTCATTGACTAGTAAAAGATTTGATAGCACACCTGTCTCAAGATTATAAACGGCCTGTCTCGAATAGTAAGTGTGGAACAACAAATTACCCTTGGTGGTCATCTCAAAGATTTTGTCTGTTCCATCAAGTAGAAGATCCAGTTTATAAACCTCAGACCAGATAGCGGTGTTATTGTCCTCTTTCCTCACCCAAAACCGAGTAAAATCGTTACCCCTAGATGTCACAGCTAGAGAACCTTTAATAACGGTTAGTCGATGGTCTTGCCAATTGGGTTCTGGCAACTCAATCATTGCAAAGTTATCAGTCCTGAAATCAAATGTCAATATATAATGATTGTCTAGAAGATCTGACCCATCTAAACTAAAATCAACCAACCAATTCAATGTTCCATTAACAAAACAAGCATGTGACGCCAAGATATGAAACGGAGTAGTAGGTAAAGGAATCTCACGCCAATCATTTGTCTTTAGGGTATAAATATATGCACGTTCCGGAGGTAATCTATATTCCGAATAGGATATCCAAACAATCTTGTAATCATCATTAAGTGAATCAAAACCAAACCCGTCTGCGATCTTATGGCCATAATTTCCGTAACAAAAAGGAACATGAGGCAGAATTATTCCACGCCTAATTGACGGGTTCCATAGGCCAAAAAGGCCACAATATTCATAAACACAAATAATTCCATTACATGAACCCACAATATTAAACTGATGACTGTAAGGAACCTCGAATGTTGTTTCGTCATTATATCCCCCTGAGTGACGCAGTGGCAATTGTCCTTCTGAATGTAGTGTATAGAAGTCTTTATATATAGTCGGGAATATAGTGTCTGATCAGGACTTTTGGTGGAGACAGTAATGTGTGCGCGCGGATGAACTCAGGGCTAGAAATATAAAAACACAATGATTTAGAGACTGATCTAAATCGAAGGAGGGATTTCGTTGGTAGCCTTTTGAAGATTTCTAGAATCAACTCATTGCATAAATAATCTGACATCTTGTACTTCTGCAGTTTTCAGTGAGAACATTATAATTCACTTAAAGGATGCAATTAAAACTGCTAATAAAGTAGTAGAAATTAAGCTTCATCGAGTGTCGGACTACATGAACTTAATATATTTTTTATAAGTTAGAGTTAACTACACAAATTACACATTGGAGTATATCGATATTTGTATTTATGTTGTTATCATTTTATTCCACCACTGTTTCACCTAAGACAGTTTTTGTCTTTGCAAGATCGAGTAACAAATGATAAACGAGTTAAACTGTTTTGTATTTCTACTCAACTTCAAAGTTAAATTCATATAATATGCTCTTGAAAATGTGGAAACCCATATTTGAAACACCAAAGTAATAGTAAAACACAAAAAAATAAAGTTTTAATAGTTACATTAACGATTTAGCGGAATACGATCACATAACGTGAGTCATAAACGTCTCAAAACATACGAGCCATAATACCAAAAGATTCATCGTAAATGGAAGGACCGAGTAAAATATCATATACCATTAGTTTACAAGCCTCTAATACTTACTTTCATATATCGAACATGTTATATCTTCCTACTTATTCTCTTTTTAGTGATTGGTGTTTAATTGATATGTATGATGCACTCATGACATGTGTTTTCTTTCTTGATCAAATACTTATAGCCAAATCACATTCCCACCAGATTAATTTCAACGTGCGTAAACCAGAAAGTCATATACATAGAAAACTTAGGTACCTAATGATATTGAAAGTACCACAAGGAATAAAATAGGTCAATTTATATTCAACACTTGCTTATACTGTTCGATTTGTGGGAGGGTTTTAAGTCTGCAGTGAATTTAGTAGTATATAAACATACGGCTTAATGCCTTTGGCATTCTGGGCCGGGGTCTGGGTCGTTCAGCATATTCATTTATTCTACTTATAAAAAACTTAAATAAGAATAATTTTGTTGGGGCTAAAATACTCTTATTATATACATATACTATGTTTGGAAAGAAACTATGTCGTTTTGACATAGATTGTACAGTGCTACAGTAACCGGCCCATTAGGCTCCTACTTTGGGCCAGCCTATTTGACATTTTTTTTTTGGTTTTTTTTTTCTTTAACTAGACAACTTTAAAAAAAAAATTTGCTCGGCACAAAATAGGAAACAAAATTACAAAAGTACTTATTTATTCAGATCAAAAAATATCCGCGACATGAGACCCAACACATAAGCCCATATAAAAAATAATATTAAACATGAGATCGGAAAAATAAAGCCGTAAAAAATAAAATAAAAAATAAAAAATTTAACGCCCTGCATCAACGCGCGGCCAATCATGCTTAACACATATTTACCCATATCTTATAAAATTATATTAAAAAAAACCCAAATACCCAAAAACACAACCTTTAACCACATAATTTTTAAAAAATTAGCACACGCAAACCACACTGATAAAACTTTGAAATCTTACCATACAAATTTTTTTATAAAAAAACACCCACATCTATAATAAAAGAAATACCGCTCCGCAGCAACGCGCATGCAACTATGCTTGTTTATTAAAAGTAGGGGTGAGCAGGAAAAAAACGAAAAAACCAGAAACCAAAACCGAACCAAACTGAATTTGCCAAACCGAACTACAAATTTGGTTCTCGGGTTGGATATGGGTTTGACAGTCTGAACCAAAAACCGAATTTATATGGATAAGGATCCTCTCATGTTCAAATGAACATGAGAGGTAATGTTGTGTTTTATGTTATTGTACATTTGATTATTTAATTCAAATGTACAATATATATATATGAGGGTTAATGTGGTGTTGCTTCTTAAAATTGTTAAAATAAGAAGTAATATAAACCATTGGATTTTCATTTAACATGACGTTTATATGGTA